>JALNQF010000489.1:0-26835 GCA_028456385.1 Ophiosphaerella korrae | reverse complement strand
TTTTCTTAACTCGCTACTAGGCGTTCTAGAGGGTTTTAACTTTAGAAGTCCTCTAGTTTCTTAGGGTAATTAAGGTTATCTTCTAGTTCCTATATTTCTTCCTATAGTTGTCCTTTTTCGTCTATACCTATCTATTTTACTAGATAGTAGTTCCTACTATTATAGAACTAGTGTGCTAGGATTTCTTTTACTTCCTATTCTTCTTGTTCTCTATACGTGTTTACTTTGTATACTAGTAGTTCTACGTTTTGTAGTACTATCTTAAGTAGTGCTACGTAGAAAGTTAGGTGTATCTTTATTTTGTTTAGTAGCTTTAGTTTAAATATAACTAGCGTAACTTCTTTCTTAATTTCGTATAGTCTTATCTTAACGTAGTCTAGTTTTAAGCTTAGTCTCTTGCTCTTAATGTTTTTCTATACTAACTATACTTTTTCTTCTTTTCTAAATTAGGGTCCCTCTTTATATTTCTTGTCGTAATACTTTACTATTTAGTTATATAGGAATTCTATATCTTATCTTAGTTACTTGTGTATATCTTTAAGTCTATTAGCAAAGTTTTCTCTTCTTAAAGACTAAGATATTTCTAGTCTTAGTATTCTATATATACTAGGGTTAAATCTATAGTTTGCAAAGAAAGGCAATACTCTTATTATCTTATTCTTTACGCTATTAAATGCTAACTATACTATAGGTAGTAGCTGTACCTAGTTGTTCTAGTTATAATTAAGGTAGTATCTTAAGTATTATTCTACTATTTAATTTATACGTTCTAATTATCTATCTATCTATAGGTAGTATACTATTAACATTGTATATTTAATTCCTAATTGTACTGTTATTGTTCCCTATAGTTTTAATATAAATCTTACGTCTTTATCTATTATAATCTTATCTAGTAGTCCGTGTTAGCTAATTATAGTTCCTAGGACCTAGTATACTACAACTTCTATTCTACTTTTCTCTTTATATAGTCTAAAATATAAGTACTTTGTAAGTTTATCTACTATTATTAGGATTCTATTATACTTAACTCCTAATATTAGGTCTTTTAACTTAGGTAGTTTTGTAATAAAATCTATTGTAATAACTCTCTATAGTTATTCTAGTACTTCTACTAGTTATAACTTTCTATATAGTATATACTTACTATACTTATTCTTTTAGTATTCTATACAATCTTGTAGTACTTCTATTACTAGTTGTCTTACTCTTAGGATATAGTAATCTCTTAGTAGTCTATCTAGTATTTTGTTAATTCCTTAATATCTATATACTAGTAGTTTATAGAACTATTATATAAATTCTCTTTATATTCTTCCTAGAATATACGTTCTTCTATAGGCTTTTGCGAGACTTTCTTTAATCTTAAGTTTCTCTATCTCTTTAGGGGCTTTTCTTGTTTCTTCCTAAATCTATTTGTCTAGCTCGCTACTCTTTCTTTTAAGTGTTACAGCTATTTTAGTTGTATTTAGGACTAAATGTCCTTCTTCGTTTTTAACTAGAACTATACTAGTAGCGCTTACTTCTTTCTATAAGTCTAGTCTTCTACTAAGGGTGTCTACAAATTAGTTGTCTTTCTCTTTTATATATATAATTTCTATATTAAATATTAATAGGAATTCCTACTATCTTATGTGTTGTTATATTAGTTCTTTATTTAGTATAAATCCTATAAGATTCCTATAGTCTATGTAGACCTTTGTTTAGTATTTTACTCCTTATAGGTATACTCTCTATTATTTAAATACTTTATAGATTGCTAGTATCTCTTTATCGTAAATTAGATAGTTAAGCTCTACTAGCTTTATTTTCTTAGAGAAGTATTTAACTAAATACTCTTTCTTAGTCTTTAGGTCTTCTTGTATTAGTACTATTCTATAGACTAAATTAGATACGTCTGTTTTTACTATTACTAGTAGGTCTAGGTTGTATATTCTAATAACTAGGTTTTCTATAAACTTCTTCTTAATCTTCTTAAATACTTTATCGTATTCTTTTATCTATTTAAATAGTGTATCCTTTTTTATAAGCCTTGTTATTAGTTCTATATCTTTAGACTATCCTACTATTAACTTTTTGCAAAAGTTAGCTAGGCTATAAAATTATTATACTTCCTTTAGGTTCTTTAGTATTAGCTATTCGTTAATTAATCTAATTTTTTCTAGATTAATCTTAATTTTTCCTAGTTTAATAATAAATCTAAGGAAGTCTATTTCCTTTATATAGAATTTACATTTTCTTATTTTAAAGAATAGTTTACTTTCTACTAGTTTTTCTAGCACTTTGTGTATATACTATACGTGTTCTTCTTCTATTTCTAAGAATATAAGGATATTATCTAGGTATACAAATATAAATATATCTAAGTACTCTCTTAGTACTATATTTATTCTTTCCTAGAAGGCTACTAGTGCGTTTGTTAAGCTAAAGAGTATAACTAGGTATTTATATAGTCTATATTATGTTCTAAATACTATTTTCTATTTATCGCCTTTCTTAATTCTAATCTAGTAGTAGGCGTTCTAGATATCTAGTTTTGTAAAGATTCTTGCTTTCTATAGTCTATCTTATATTACGTCTATTTATAGTAAGAGATATTAGTTCTTATTTATAATTACGTTAGTTTTTCTAAAGTCTACGTAAAGTCTTTTATTACTTATTCTCTTTTTATCTATAAATATAAGTCTATATACTACTAAGGACTTAGATTCTTATATCTATCTTTTCTTTAGTGCGTTTTTAATAAACGTTTGTTTAATCTTAGATTTTTCTTCTATTTTTCTATAAACTAGGCTCTATCCTACGTCTTTATCCTCCTTTAGATCTATCGCTAAATCCTATAGTTAATATTCTAGAAGGTAATCTTTAGGTTCTATAAGCTATTTTTCCTATTTCTTATATTCTTCTAGGAATTCTCCTTTATATATAGCTATGTTAGCTTTTAATATTTCTTTCTTAGGGTAGCTAATTTTCTCTATTCTCTAATCGATTCTTAGGTTAGTTATTTATAGCTATAGTATTCCTAGTATTATATCTTATTTGTTATCGATTGTTATTATGTCTATAACTATCTTCTTAATTATTATTCCTTCTAGTTCTAGCGTAGAGGGTGTTGTCTCAAACTTTATAGGTTCCTAGAATAGTTTTCTTTTAATTATACTTAGTTGTTAAGGGTACTTTTTTGTAGTATAGGTTATTCTTTAGTTTTCTACAAACTTCTTTAATATAAAGTTCCTTGTAGCTCTACTATTAATTATTAATTATACTTTCTTTCCTTAATAAGTGCCTATCTTTGTAATATATAGGCCTCTTATACCTTCTAGCCTTTCTTAATTTAGTATTTTTGTAAATTATCTATCTTCCTAGGGCTATAGCCCTGTTTTAAGTTTGTGTTCTTTATATTTTAGATATTTATTATACTTGTATTTATACTATAGTCTTCCTTAGACGTATTTCCTAGGTAGTTTTAGTCTAGGCCTTATTACTACGTAACTTTCTTTAGGTATTATTTTTTATCCTTAGATATCTTCTACTAGAATTACTCTTATATAGTCGTAGCCTCTTCTTCTTATAGGCTATACTTTATTATTTGCTTTAGGGTTTCTATATATTATATAATTCTTCTCTAGGTATAATGTCTATAATACTTTAAAATATACTAGGTACTTAGGATCTATTATTTTGTTATCTCCTTCCTAGTAACTATCTATTTTAGGTCTTGTGTTTATTAGGACGTAGTATACTATTAGTACTCGTAGTATATAGGCTTTGTTAATCTATCGCGTTTTTCTTACAAAGAACTACTATTCCCTTTATATAGGTATTCTTCTTACTATAACTATGTATTACTTTATCTATTCTTAAAATAGTATAAACTTTATTTCTTTAGGATTGCGTTCTTTCTAGTCTTTGTACGCTTTCTCTATACTTATAACTAGTAAGTATTTCTAAACAAATTTCTATTCTTTGTTTCGTTCCTCTATATCTATTATTATACAGCTATTATAACTATATATGTCTAGCTAGGTATACTCTATACCTTTTATACTAACTTGTCTTTCGCTTTCTTATAGTCCTTTAGAGGAAGCCGTAGTAGTCTCTTTATCTAGTGCCTATCCTTTAGCCTAGATTAATAAGGTCTAGGGCTCTTCCCTTTCTAAGTCTTCTGTTAGTAGGTCTATTACATACGCTATTTCTTCTAGCTATACTTTTGTTCTTTCTTTTATTGCTACTACTCTATTCTTTTATAGGAACTATCCTACTCCCTATTTACTAAAAAGATATATATAGTAGTTATCTTTATAACAAAAGGTCTAATAGAGTATTATATATTGTATTTCTTTACTCCTAGCTACTTTTTCTTAAGGTTTAGCCTATACTTATAGTATTTCTTTCTTTTTCTCTATTATCTTTAACTAAGTTTCCTTGTCTTTTTTATAGTCCTTACTTTTACATTCCTTTATATAGTGTCCTAGTTTCCTATATTTATAATATACTATATCCTTTTTCTTCTTTAATTAGTAGTCTTTCGCGTAGTAGCCTTTCTTACTATAGTTAAAATACGTAAAGTCTTTATTCTTCTTTCTCCTTCTATCCTTATTTGCGTTAAAGATTATAGGATCTCTAGCGTCCTAATTTCTAGTTTAGCTACTATACTTGTTCTTTTTCTATTCTCGAAAGTCGTTATTAATTTAGATTACCTATTATTTTAGGGCTTCTAGTGTCCTAGGTTTCTCTATATATATTATTTTGTATCGAATTTTTACGTTTAGTCTTTGTTTAAATTATAATATAAGGGCTAATTCGTTCTATTCTATGTTTTAGCTTAGTTATTTAAATTGTAATATATATTCTAAAATACTCTTGCTTTATATAAGCCTCTCGAGTTTTTCTTTAGCTTGTTAAGTAATATCTATATCTCTAAATACTACTCTTATTTGTTTAGTAAAGTATTTATAGCTTCTAAAAATAGCTCTAGTTTTATCTTTTTAGGTTATTAGAGAATGCGTTGTATAGTCTATCTAGTAGGGTTCGTACTATCTTATTGCGTCTTCTTCGAGGTATAGTCTAATATATATTACCTTCTTTTCTTCTATATTAAAGTGTAGTACTTATATATCTATCTAGAGTTATACTAACACTATAAAGGGTCTTAATTTCTCTCTTGTTCTATTAAACTTTTTAAGAACGAGTATCTTAAGTAGTTTCTTTGTTGCACTTATTTCTAGTTGTTAAGTAATTAGCTCTATCTAGTTCTAGCCTTTAATAATAGCTTTAATTTATACTTTGTTCTATTTTAAGTAATCTTGTAGTTTCTTATTCTACGTTTCTATTACTTTAATTACTATCTTTATATCTTCTTTGTCGTCGATTAGTTTGTTTATACGATCCTTAATCGTTTCCTATATAGTACTATCTAACTTATAACTACTCCTAGGGGCTTTACTTGTTAAACTTTCTACTATTGTGTTAGCTAGACTATGCGCTACTTACGCTTCGCTTCTCGCAATAACTAAATTAGTAAGGTGTTACTAGCTCTCTAGGGTTAACTTCCTAGTAGCCTAAGAAGTGTTAGTAGATTACGAGGTAATAGTAAAAGTTCGTATTATAATCTGCAATAAGCTATAGACAATAGAAGATGTTCTACAACTGTCTTAGTATTGTCGCTTGTAGTTAGTAATTAAATTGCTAATACTATCCTAATAATGCGCATTACTACTAACTATATAGTAATAATATCTTAGCGGCTTTGTTACTTCGTATTTACTAAGATCGCGAATTCACGAATTTGTTACGTGTCTAATATCTTAGCGGCTTCGTTACTTCGTATTTACTAAGATTGCGAATTCACGAATTTGTTACGTGTCTATATTGTAGTTAGCTTCCTAATTAAACTTGTTATCCTATAGGTTGTTACCCTACTTATCTTATACTTTGTTAGCAGCTAAGCGTAGACTAATTAGTTCTATCTTAGTTTCCCTTATTACTGCCGTAACAAATAGAAAAAGAATAAATATAGAGGCTATACCTAGAACTACAACAAGAGAGACCTAATAGTTCTTAACACTAATAAGGACAAGAAGAAAAAGAAAAATAAAGACTTTATATACTTTAACTATAGTAAGAAAGGCTACTACGTAAGAGACTACTAATTATAAAAGAAGAAAGATATAGTATATTATAAATATAGGAAACTAAAACACTTTATAAAAGACTATAGAAGTAAAGACTTAAAGAAAGAAACTTAGTTAAAAATAACTAAGAAGAAGAAGGAAGTACTATAAGTATAGGCTAAACCTTAAAAGAAAGTAGCTAAGAGTAAAGAAGCCTAGTACGTAATACTCTACTAGACCTTTTGTTATAATAACAACTACTATATATATCTTTTTAGTAAATAGAGAGTAGTATAGTTTCTATAGAAATAGAGATATAGAGTAGCTATAATAAAAGAAAGTAGAATAAAAGCTTAGCTAGAAGAGATAGTATAAGTAATAGACTTACTAATAGAAGACTTAGAAGGGGAAAGGCCCCTAGTACTATTAATCTAGGCTAAAGGACTAGTACTAGATAAAGAGACTACTATAACTACCTCTAAAGAAATATAAAGAAGTAAAAGATAAGTTAGTATAAAAGAAATAAAGTATACCTAACTAATAATATATAGTTATAATAGCTATATAATAATAGATATAGAAGAATAAAATAAAAAATAGAGATTTGTTTAAATATAC
This sequence comes from Ophiosphaerella korrae, assembly GCA_028456385.1. NCBI lineage: Eukaryota > Fungi > Ascomycota > Dothideomycetes > Pleosporales > Phaeosphaeriaceae > Ophiosphaerella > Ophiosphaerella korrae. The sequence continues at coordinate 20,104 of JALNQF010000489.1, read as the reverse complement.
TTAATAGTTATAAGTATAGAGGAAGCGTATAAAGACTAGAAAGAACGTAATCCTAAAGAAACTAAGTTTATACTATTTTAAGAATAGATAAAGTAATATATAGTTATAGTAAAAAGAATACTTATACTAAAAGAATAGTAATACCTTATAAAGAAGATATAATAGATTAATAAAGCTTATATACTAAGAGTACTAGTAGTATACTATATCCTAATAATAGATATACTTAGTAAAAACAAGTACTAAGAAGAGGATAATAAGATAATAGACTTAGAATATCTAGCACATTTTAAAGCATTATAGATATCTTACCTAGATAAGAACTATATTATATATAGAAACTCTAAAGCAAATAATAGTATATAGCTTATAAGAAGAAGAGGCTATAATTATACAAGAGTAATTATAGTAAAAGATATCTAAAGATAGGAAATAATCCTAAAAGATAGATACCTAGTAGTAAAACCTAGATCTAAGCTAAATAAAAAATGCGTCTAAAGAAGACTATAGTATAAATATATAAATAATAAATATCTAAAATACAAAGAATATAAACTTAAAGTAAGGCTATAGCTTTAGAAAGATAGATAGTTTAATAAATTACTAAAGTAAGAAAAGCTAGAAGGTATAAAAGGCCTATATATTATAAAAATAAGTATATACTAAGAAAAGGAAGTATAATTAATAATTAATAGTAGAGCTATAAAGAACTTTATATTAAAGAAAATTATAGAAATATAAAGAATAAAGTATATAACAAAGAAATATCTTTAATAACTAAGTATAATTAAAAGAAAACTATTTTAGAAACCTATATAGTTTGAAATAGTACCTTTAATACTAAGATTAGAAAGACTAGAAATTAAGAATATAGTTATAGATATAACAACAATTAATAACAAGTAAGATATTATACTAGGTATACTATAGTTATAGATAACTAACCTAATAATTAATTAGAGAATAGAGAAAATTAACTACCCTAGACAAGATATATTAAGAGCTAATATAAGTACTTATAAAGGAGAATTCCTTAAAGAATACAAGAAATAAGAAAAATAGCTTATAGAACTAAAAGATTACCTTCTAGAATATTAACTATAGAACTTAGTAATAGAACTAAAAGAAAGTAAAAATATAAGATAGAGCCTAGTCTATTAAAAAATAGAAGAAGAATCTAAAATTAAGTAAACGTTTATCTAAAACGTAATAAAGAAAAGATAGAGAAGAGAATCTAAATCCTTAGTAGTATATAGACTAATATTTATAGATAAAAAAGAGATAAGTAATAAGAAACCCTACGTAGATTTTAGAAAAACTAACGCAATTACTAATAAAAACTAATACCTACTACTATAAATAGATAGAATATAAGATAGACTATAAAGAGTAAGAATCTTTATAAAACTAGATATTTAGAACGCCTACTATTAGATTAGAATTAAAGAAAGTAATAAGTAGAAAATAGTATTTAGAATATAGTATAGACTATATAAATACCTAGTTATACTATTTAGATTAATAAATGTACTAGTAGTATTCTAAGAAAGAATTAATATAGTACTAAGAGAGTACTTAGATATATTTATATTTATATACTTAGATAATATCCTTATATTCTTAGAAATAGAGGAGGAATACGTGTAATATATATATAGAGTACTAGAAAAACTAGTAGAAAATAAATTATTTCTTAAAATAAGAAAATACAAATTCTACATAAAAAGAATAGATTTCCTTAGGTTTATTATAGAACTAGGAAAGATTAGTATTAACTTAGAAAAGATTAGATTAATTAATAAATAGCTAACTCTAAAGAACTTAAAAGAAGTATAATAATTTTATAAGCTAGCTAACTTTTATAGAAAGTTAATAATAAGATAGTCTAAAGATATAGAACTAATAACTAGACTTATAAAGAAAGATATACTATTTAAATAGATAAAAGAATATAATAAAGTATTTAATAAGATTAAGAAGAAGTTTATAGAAAACCTAGTTATTAGAATATATAACTTAGACCTACTAGTAATAGTAAAAACAGATATATCTAACTTAGTCTATAGAATAGTACTAATATAAGAAGACCTAGAAACTAGAAAAGAATATTTAGTTAAATACTTCTCTAAGAAAATAAAGATAGTAGAACTTAACTACTTAATCTATAATAAAGAAATACTAGTAATCTATAAAGTATTTAAGTAATAGAGAGTATACTTATAAAGAGTAAAGTATTAGATAAAAGTCTATATAGACTATAAGAATCTTATAAGATTTATAATAAATAAAAAACTATTATAATACTATATAAAATAGTAAGAATTCCTATTAATAGTTAATATAGAAATTATATATATAAAGAAGAAAGATAACTAATTTATAGACGCCCTTAGTAGAAGACTAGACCTATAAGAAGAAGTAAGCACTACTAGTATAGTTTTAGTTAAGAACAAGGAAGGACACTTAGTCCTAAATACGCCTAAAATAGCTACAATACTTAAAAGAATAAGTAGTAAGCTAGATAAATAGATTTAGAAAATAATATAAGAAGTATCTAAGGAAATAAAGAAACTAGAAACTTAAGAAAGATTTATATAAGCTTATAGAAGAATATATATTCTAAGTAAGATTTAAAGAGAATTTATAAGATAATTCTATAAATTACTAGTATATAGTTACTAAAGTATTAAGAAAATACTAGATAAACTACTATAAGATTACTATATCTTAAAAGTAAGATAACTAGTAATAGAAGTACTATAAGACTATATAGAATACTATAAGAACAAGTATAATAGATACGCACTATATAGAATACTATAACTAATAAAAATACTAGAATAACTATAAGAAGTTATTACAATAGACTTTATTATAAAGCTACCTAAGTCTAAAGACCTAATATTAGGGGTTAAGTATAATAGAATCTTAACTATAGTAAATAAGCTTATAAAGTATACATACTTCTAACTATATAAAGAGAAAAGTAGGATAGAGGTTGCTATATACTAAGTTCTAAGAATAGTAATTAGCTAATATAGACTACTAGACAAAATTATTATAGATAGAGATATATAGTTTATATTAAAACTATAAAGAATAATAGTAGTATAATTAGGAATATAATATATAATATCTATAGTATATTAACTATAAATAGATAGATAATTAGAATAAATAAATTAGATAGTAGAATAATACTTAAGATACTACCTTAACTATAACTAGAATAATTAGGTATAACTACTACCTATAGTATAGTTAGTATACAATAGCGTAAAGAATATAGTAATAAGAGTATTACCTTTCTTTATAAACTATAGATTCGAGCCTAATATATACTAAATACTAAGAAGTTAGATATCTTAGTCTCTAAAAAGAGAAAATTTTACTAATAAACTTAAAAATATATATAACTAACTAAGATAAGATATAGAATTCTTATATAATTGTATAGTAAAGTACTATAATAAAAAGTATAAAGAAAGACTTTAATTTAAAAAGAAAGAAAAAGTATAGTTAGTATAAAAGAATATTAAGAGTAAGCGCCTAAGTTTAAAATTAGACTACGTTAAGATAAGACTATATAATATTAAGAAAAAAGTTACACTAGTTATATTTAGATTAAAACTACTAAATAAGATAAGGATATACTTAATATTTTACGTAGCCTTACTAGAATAAGTACTATAGAACGTAGAACTACTAGTATATAAAGTAGATACGTACAAAGAATAAAAAGAATAGAAAGTAAAAGAAATCTTATAATACTAGTTTTATAATAGAAGAAACTACTACTTAGTAGAATAGATAAGTATAGACGAAAAGGGATAACTATAGGAAAAAATATAAGAACTAGAAGATAATCTTAATTACTCTAAGAAATTAGAAGAGTTCTAAAATTAAAACCTTCTAGAACGCCTAGTAGTAAACTAAGAGAACTAATACTACTAATAATAAATAGAAAGATAATAGAAACGTCTAGCGTAGGACCTACTATAGTAATATTAAACGCCTTATCTAAGTTTAGCTTAGCTTCTAGAGCTACTAACTACTTAGCTAATTTCTTATTATTTAAGGCCTTTATCTTATAAAAGTAAGAGAGATAAGCTTAATTCTTTACTAGCTTACTCTACGTAAGCTCCTAGATATACTTATACTTAGCTTTAGCCTCTATAATTTAAGATAGTAATTTCTCTTAAGTCTAGTTAATAGCTTTCCCTATTATTATTAAGCCTAGACGTAAGAATAAGTATAATAAACTTATACTTAGAAAGAAAAATACTAGATACGTTATAAGAACTATATATATTTGTATAAATATATACTTTATAAGCCTTACTATTATTTATAGAAATAATATAAAGAAGAGACTTAGGGTTAGACTTAAGAGAAGTATAATAAGAGTAAAGAAATATTTTAATACTATTACGTAATACGTAATTAGTAAGAAGGTAGTAATAACGTATAGATAATATAGGTATAAAGGAAGATAAAGAACTCTATATTAATAAAGAAACTAGACTAATAACTTTAGCTCTAGAGTAGATAAACTAGGACCTACCTAAAGAGAGAGATAGTATTATAGGTATAATAGAAGAAATTAAGATAAAACTAATTAGTCCTAATATAAACGCTAATAAAGTATAAGATAAGTAGAGTAATAACCTTAATTAAAAGATAATATATAACTAGGATACGTAGACTAATCTATAATCTATAGACTCTTAGTATTAATAGATTATAGATTAAGATAATCTATAATTTACTAGTCTTAGTAACTATAGATTATAGATTACAATAAGTATATAGTTAGTAGGATATATATTATTATAATAGTATTAGTAATTTAATCTATTAACTATAGAACGCTAATATAAGATAGTTATAAAATATCTTCTATTATTTATAGTTATTATAGATCCTAATATAAACTTTTATTATTACCTCTTAATCTACTAGCCCCTAAAATAAGCGCCTATAGTTAATAACAAGTAGCCTATAATATATTTTATCTATATATTATTACTATCTTCTTACTAATTACGTGTTACGTAATAGTATTAAAATATTTCTTTATTTTTATTATACTTCTTCTAAATTAAACCCTAAGTCTCTTTTTTATATTATTTCTATAAATAATAGTAGAGCTTATAAGGCGTATATTTATATAAATATACGTAGTTCTTATAATATATCTAGTATTTCTCTTTCTAAGTATACGTTTATTATACTTATTCTTATGTCTAGGCTTAATAATAATAGAGAAAGCTATTAACTAGACTTAAGAGAAATTACTATCTTAAATTATAAAGGCTAAAGCTAAATATAAGTAAATCTAGGAGCTTATATAAAGTAAGCTAGTAGAGAATTAAGCTTATCTTTCTTATCTTTATAAGATAAAGGCCTTAAATAATAAGAAATTAGCTAAATAGTTAGTAGCTCTAAAAGCTAAGCTAGACTTAGATAAAGCGTTTATTGTAATAGATCCTATATTAGACGTTTCTATTATCTCTCTATCTATTATTAGTAATATTAGTTCTCTTAGTTTACTACTAGGTATTCTAGAAGGTTTTAACTTTAGAACTCTTTTAGTTTCTTAAAGTAGTTAAGATTATCTTCTAGTTACTATAATTCTTCTTATAGTTATCTCTTCTTATCTATACCTATCTATTTTACTAAGTAGTAGTTTTTTCTATTATAAAACTAGTACTATAAAATTTTTTTAACTTTTTATTCTTCTTGTTCTCTATATATATCTACTTTGTATACTAGTAGTTTTACTTTTTATAGTACTTATTCTAGTAAAGCTATATAGAATATTAGGTATATCTTTATCTTATTTAGTAGCTTTAATTTAAATATAACTAGTATAACTTTTTTCTTAATTTTATATAGTTTTATCTTAGCGTAGTCTAATTTTAAGTTTAGTTACTTACTTTTAATATTTTTTTGTACTAACTATACTTTTTCTTTCTCTTTAAATTAAAGTCTTTCTTTATACTTCTTATTATAGTACTTTACTATATAATTATATAGGAATTCTATATCTTATCTTAATTAATTATATATGTCTTTAAGTTTATTAGCGAAGTTTTCTCTTCTTAGAGACTAAGATATCTAATTTCTTAGTATTTAATATATATTAGGCTTAAATCTATAGTTTATAAAGTAGAGTAATACTCTTATTACTATATTCTTTACGCTATTATATACTAGTTATGCTATAGGTAGTAGTTGTACCTAGTTATTCTAGTTATAGTTAAGGTAGTATCTTAAATATTATTCTACTATCTAATTTATTTATTCTAACTATCTATCTATTTATAGATAGTATACTATAGATATTACGTACTATATTCCTAATTACACTACTATTATTCTTTATAGTTTTAATATAAATTATATATCTTTATCTATAATAATTTTATCTAGTAACCTATATTAGCTAATTATAGTCTTTATAACTTAGTATATAGTAACTTCTACTTTACTCCTCTTTTTATATAGTCTAAAGTATATATACTTTATAAGTTTATCTACTATTATTAAGATTTTATTATACTTAACTCTTAATATTAGGTCTTTAGATTTAGGTAGCCTTGTAATAAAGTCTATTATATTAACTCTTTATAGTTATCTTAGTACTTCTACTAGTTATAGCGTTCTATATAGTATATATTTACTATATTTATTTTTTAAATACTCTATATAGTCTTGTAGTACTTCTATTACTAGTTATCTTACTTTTAGAATATAGTAGTCTTATAGTAGTCTATCTAATATTTTATTAATACTTTAGTAACTATATACTAGTAATTTGTAGAATTATTATATAAATTCTCTTTAGATTTTTCTTAGAATATATATTCTTCTATAAGCTTATATAAATCCTTCTTAGATTTTTAGTTTCTTTATTTCTTTAGGTATTTCTTATATTATTTCTTAAATCTATTTATCTAGCTTACTACTTATTCTTTTAAGTGTTATAGCTATTTTAAGTGTATTTAGGACTAAGTATCCTTTCTTGTTCTTAACTAGAACTATACTAGTTATATTTATTTCTTTTTATAAGTCTAGTCTTCTACTAAGAGTATCTATAAGTTAATTATCTTTCCCTTTTATATATATAATTTTTATATTAAATATTAATAGAAATTCCTACTATCTTATATAGTATTATAATAGTTCTTTATTTATTATAAATCTTATAAGATTTATATAATCTATATAAACCTTTATCTAATATTTTACTCTTTATAAGTATACTCTCTATTACTTAAATACTTTATAGATTACGAGTATCTCTTTATTATAAATTAGATAGTTAAGTTCTACTATCTTTATTTTCTTAGAGAAGTATTTAACTAAGTATTCTTTTTTAGTTTCTAGGTCTTCTTATATTAATACTATCCTATAGACTAAGTTAGATACGTCTATTTTTACTATTACTAGTAGGTCTAGGTTATATATTCTAATAACTAGATTTTCTATAAATTTCTTCTTAATCTTATTAAATACTTCTTAGTATTCTTTTATTTATTTAAATAGTATATCTTTCTTTATATATTTTGTTATTAGTTTTATATCTTTAGAATATCTTACTATTAACTTTCTATAAAAGTTAGCTAGCTTATAGAATTATTATACTTCTTTTAGGTTTTTTAGTGTTAGCTATTTATTAATTAATCTAATCTTTTCTAAGTTAATCTTAATTTTTCCTAGTTTAATAATAAATCTAAGGAAGTTTATTTCTTTTATATAAAACTTGTATTTTCTACTAGTTTCTCTAGTACTTTATATATATATTATACGTATTCTTCCTCTATTTCTAAGAATATAAAGATATTATCTAAGTATATAAATATAAATATATCTAAGTACTCTCTTAGTACTATATTAATTCTCTCTTAGAATACTACTAGTGCGTTTATTAAGCTAAAAGGTATAACTAAGTATTTGTATAGTCTATACTATATTCTAAATACTATTTTCTATTTATTACCTTTTTTAATTCTAATTTAGTAATAGGCGTTTTAGATATCTAACTTTATAAAGATTTTTATTCTTTATAGTCTATCTTGTATTTTATTTATCTAAAGTAGTAGGTATTAGTTTTTATTTATAATTGCGTTAGTTTTCCTAAAATCTACGTAGAGTCTCTTTTTATTTATTCTCTTTTTATCTATAAATATAAGTCTATATACTACTAAGGATTTAGATTCTCTTATCTATTCTTTCTTTATTACTTTTTAGATAAATATTTACTTAATTTTAGATTCTTCTTCTATTTTTTAGTAGACTAAGCTCTATCCTATATTTCTACTTTCTTCTAGTTCTATTACTAAGTCCTATAGTTAATATTCTAGAAGGTAATCTTCTAGCTCTATAAGCTATTTTTCTTATTTCTTATATTCTTTAGGGAATTCTCCTTTATAAATATTTATATTAGCTTTTAATATATTTGTTTTACTATAACTAATTTTTTTTATTCTCTAATTAATATATAGGTTATTTATTTATAACTATAGTATACCTAATATTATATCTTATTTATTATTAATTGTTATTATATCTATAACTATATTCTTAATTATTATCTCTTCTAGGTTTAGTATAGAGGGAACTATTTCGAACTTAATTAGTTCCTAGAATAGTTTTCCTTTAATTATACTTAGTTATTAAGAGTATTTCTTTGTTATATATTTTATTCTTTATATTTCTATAAACTTTTTTAATATAAAGTTTCTTATAGCTCTACTATTAATTATTAATTATACTTCTTTTTCTTAGTATATACTTATCTTTATAATATATAGGCCTCTTATACCTTCTAGCTTCTCTTACTTTAGTAGTTTTTTAAATTATCTATCTTTCTAGGGCTATAGCTTTACTTTAAGTTTATATTCTTTATATTTTAGATATTTATTATTTATATATTTGTACTATAGTCCTCTTTAAATATATTTCTTAGTTAATTTAGGTCTAGGCCTTACTACTATATATCTATCTTCTAAGATTATCTCTTATCTTTAGATATCTTTTACTAGAATTACTTTTATATAATTATAGCCTCTTCTTCTTATAAGCTATATACTATTATTTACTTTAGAGTTCTTATATATAATATAATTCTTATCTAAGTATAATATCTATAATACTTTAAAGTATACTAGATATTTTAGATCTATTATCTTATTATTTCCTTCTTAGTGTTTATCTTTTCTAAGTATATTTATTATTAAGATATAGTATACTACTAGTACTCTTAGTATATAGGCTTTATTAATCTATTATATTTTTCTTATAAGGTATTACTATTCTCTTGATATAGGTATTCTTCTTACTATAACTATATATTACTTTATCTATTTCTAAAATAGTATAAACTTTATTTCTTTAGGATTACGTTCTTTTTAGTCTTTATACACTTCTTCTATACTTATAACTATTAAGTATATTTAAATAAATCTCTATACTTTATTCTATTCTTCTATATCTATTATTATTTAGCTATTATAGCTATATATTATTAGCTAGGTATATTCTATTTCTCTTATACTAACTTATCTTTTACTCTTTTATAGTCTTTTAGAGGTAGTTATAGTAGTTTTTTTATCTAGTACTAGTCTTTTAGCTTAGATTAATAGTACTAGGGGCTCTTCTCTTTCTAAATCTTCTATTAGTAGGTCTATTACTTATACTATTTCTTCTAGCTAAGCTTTTATTCTTTCTTTTATTATAGCTACTTTATATCTCTATTTCTATAAGAACTATACTACTCTCTACTTACTAAAAAGATATATATAGTAGTTATTATTATAATAAAAGGTCTAATAAAGTATTATATATTATATTTCTTTACTCTTAGCTACTTTCTTCTAAGGTTTAGCTTATACTTATAGTACTTCTTTCTTCTTTTTAGTTATTTTTAACTAAGTTTCTTTCTTTAAGTCTTTACTTCTATAATCTTTTATAAAGTATCCTAGTTTCCTATATTTATAATATACTATATCTTTCTTCTTTTATAATTAGTAGTCTTTCGCGTAGTAGCCTTTCTTACTATAGTTAAAGTATATAAAGTCTTTATTCTTCTTCTTTTTTTTATCTTTATTTACGTTAAGGACTATAGGGTCTCCTTTATTATAATTCTAGGTATAACCTCTATACTTATTCTTTTTCTATTCTTAAAGATTATTATTAATTTAGAGCTTCTAGTATCTTTAGTTTTTCTATATATATTATCTTATAGTAGATCTTAGAGTTTAGTCTTTATTTAAATTGTAATATTAAAGCTAACTTATTCTATTCTATATTTTAGGATAATTATTTAAATTATAATATATACTTAGGAATACTCTAACTTTATATAAGCTTTTCTAGCTATTCTTTAGCTTATTAAGTAATATCTATATCCCTAAATACTACTCTTATTTATTTAGTAAAGTATTTATAACTTCTAAAGATAGCTCTAGTTTTATCTTTCTAGGTTATTAGTAAGTATATTGTATAATCTATCTAGTAAGGTTTATACTATCTTATTACGTCTTCTTTAAAGTGTAATCTAATATATATTACCTTCTTTTCTTCTATATTAAAGTATAGTACTTGTATATCTATCTAGAGTTATACTAATATAATAAAAGGTGTTAATTTCTCCTTTATTCTATTAAACTTCTTAAAGATAAGTATCTTTAGTAGTTTCTTTATTGTACTTATTACTAGGCGTTATATAATTAGTTTTATCTAATTCTAACCTTTAATAATAGCTTTAATCTACGCTTTATTTTATTTTATATAATCTTGTAGTTCTTTATTCTATATTTCTAAGGCGTTAATTACTATCTTTATATCTTCTTTATCTAAGATTAAGTTATTAATTTAGTTTTTAATTATTTCCTATATAGTACTATTAGACTTATAACTACTCTTAAGGGCTTTACTTATTTTAGTTAAGCTTTCTACTATTATATTAGCTTAGACTATACGTTACTTACGCTTTACTTCTTGTAATAACTAAATTAGTAAGGTATAATAGGCTACCTATTATTAACTATAGGTACCTATATTAGGAGTAAGTAGATTAAGAGGTAATAATAAAGGGCTTGTATAGAGATCTATAATAACTATAAATAGTAGAAGATATTTTATAACTATCTTATACTAGCGTTTTATAGTTAAGAGATTAAATTACTAATACTATCCTAATAATATATATTACTATTATCTATATACTTATTATAATCTATAATCTATAGTTACTAAAATTAATAGATTATAGATTACTTTAATCTATAAACTATTACTACTAAGAATCTATAAATTATAGATTACCCTAGGTATCCTAATTATATATAGTCTCCTAATTAAGATTATTACTCTACTTGTCCTATACTTTGTTAGTATCTAAGTTAAGACTAATTAGTTCTATCTTAATTCTTTCTATTACGCCTATAACATATAGAAACTAGAAGATAACTTTAATTACTTTAAGAAACTAGAGAAGTTTTAAAATTAAAACTTTCTCGAATACTTTATAGTAAACTAAGAGAATTAGTAATACTAATAATAAATAATAAAGAAATAGAAGCACTTAATATAGTAAAAGCTAGAGTAGCTTCTATAATAACTTTAAAATTAAGTTTAAACTCTAAGAAGATAGTTTACTTAATAGACTTTATATTATTTAAAGCTTTTATCTTATATAAATAAACTAAGTAAGTATAATTTTTTACTTATATACTTAGAATCTAATTATATTCCTCTTTAGCTATAATAATCTATTTAGATAGTATATTTTAAGTATAGTTAATAGCTGTCCTTATTATAAATAAGTATATATATAAGAATTAGTATTATTAACTTATACTCTACTAGAGATATACTAGAAAAGTTATAAAATAATTAAGTATTAGTATAAATATATAGCTTATAAACTTTACTATATTTTAAAGAAACGTAATTTAATAAAAGGTTTAAAGACTTATAATATAAATAAAAAAATATTATAATACTATAGTATAATATATAATCTACTAACTAAAGATAATAAAGAGTAGACTTAGTAGGTATAAAGATAGAAGATAACGAACTTAATATTAATAAAGAAACTAAGTTAATAACTTTAACTCTAAGATAGAAAAATAAAAACTTACTTAAAAGAGAAGATAGTATTATAAGTATAATAAAAGGAATTAAGATAAAACTAATTAGTTTTAATTTAAGTACTAATAAAGTATAAAATAAGTAAAGTAATAACTTTAATTAAGAAACTATATATAATTAGGATACGTAGTAGTAATCTATAATAATCTATAATAGAGTAAAGTAATTTATAATTATATATAATAGATTAAAAGTAATCTATAATATTATATAAATAGATTAGTATAAGTATATAGTTAGTAATACTATATATTATTAAAATAGTATTAGTAATTTAATCCTTTAACTATAGAACGCTTATACAAGATAATTACAAGATATCTTCTATTATTTATAGTTATTATAGATTATAATATAAACTTTTATTATTAACTCTTAATCTACTAATACTTTTAAAGAGCTACTTATAGTTAATAATAAAGTAACCTATTATACTTTACTAATTTAGTTATTAAGAGTAGTAAAGTATAAGTAGTATATAGTCTAGCTAATATAATAGTAGAAAGCTTAATAAAGAAAAAAAGTAAAGTACTTCTAAGTAGCTATAAATTAGATAATACTATATAAAAAGTAATTAAGAACTAGATAAATAACTTAATCTTAGAATAAGAAGATATAAAGATAGTAATTAATATACTAAAAACTTAAAATAAAGAACTTTAGAACTATATAAAGTAAAATAAGGTATAGATTAAAGCTATTATAAAAAGATAAAACTAGATAGAATTAATTACTTAATAACTAAAAATAAGTATAATAAAGAAACTACTAAAGATACTTATACTTAAGAAGTTTAATAAAATAAAAAAGAAGTTAAGACCCTTTATAGTATTAGTATAACTTTAAATTAATATATAAGTACTATACTTTAATAAAGAAGATAAGAAAGTAATATATATTAGAATATACTTTAAAGAAGATATAATAAGATAGTTTAAACCTTACTAGATAGATTATATAATATATACTCTAGGAACCTAAAAAGATAAAATAAAAGCTATCTTTAGAAGTTATAAATACTTTACTAGATAAATAAGAGTAGTATTTAGAGATATAGATATTACCTAATAATTTAATAGGTTACCTTATTATTAACTATAAGTAATCTTTTAGAAGTATTAGTAGATTAAAAGTTAATAATAAAGCTTATATAGTAATTTATAATAACTATAAATAATAAAAGATATCTTATAATTATCTTATATTAGCGTTTTATAGTTAAAGGATTAAATTACTAATACTATCTTAGTAATACGTATTATTACTAACTATATAGTAATATTATCTTAGTAGCTTTATTACTTTATATTTACTAAGATCGTAAATTTATAAATTTATTACTTAATTACTTTATAACTTTATATTTACTAAGATCGCGAATTTATAAATTTATTACTTATCTCTATTATAGTTAGTTTCTTAATTAAGTTTATTATTTTATAAGTTATTACCTTACTCTTCTTATACTTTATTAGTAGCTAAGTTAAGACTAATTAGTTCTATCTTATTTTCTCTAAGTACTATTATAATACTATTCTCTCCTTTAAGTAGGTTTATATTTTCTTATCTTAGAGCTAAAGTTATTTATCTTATTTATTTATTAATTTCTAATTTCTTATTACTCTCTATACTATCCTAGTTTTAGTATAATAAACTCTTTTTTATAGCTTATATTATTTAGAATAGAGTTAAAATATTTCTTTATTATTATTATACTTTATTAGGTTTTACTTATCTTATATTCTTAAATAATAGTAAGTATTATAATAAGTAGATTCTTACTAATATTTAATATAAATATATTACTTTTAGTATTTCTCTTATAGAGTATAAGTATTTAATTTCTATATAGTCTCCTTTTACTAAATTATATAGAGCGAGCTATTATTATAGCTTACTATAGCTAAAGCTAAGTATAAGTTAACTTTTTATAAGCTAGTAATACTTTATTCTTATATTTAGTATTTTTATAAGTTAAAAGCTTATAATAATACTAAGTTATCTAAATAGTTTTATACTTTAGAAGCTAAGTTAGACCTTAATAATATAGTAGAGGCTACTCTAGTTCTTATTATATTAGGTACTCTTATTACTTCTCTATCTATTAGTAATATTACTAATTTTCTTAGTTTACTACTAGGCGCTCTAAAGGGTTTTAACTTTAAAACTTCTCTAGTTTCTTAGAGTAGTTAAAGTTATCTTCTAGTTCCTATATATCTTCTTATAGTTAGCCTTTTTTATTTATTCTTATCTATTTTACTAAGTAGTAGTTCTTTCTATTATAGAACTAGTACTATAAAAATTTTTTAACTTTTTATTCTTTTTATTCTCTATATATATCTACTTTATATACTAGTAGTTTTACTTCTTATAGTACTTTCTCTAGTAGTACTATATAGAATATTAGGTATATCTTTATCTTATCTAGTAGCCTTAATTTAAATATAACTAGTATAACTTTCTTTTTAATTTTATATAGTTTTATTTTAATATAATTTAGTTTAGAACTTAATTATTTACTTTTAATATTTCTACGTATTAACTATACTTTTTCTTTTTCTCTAAATTAAAGTCTCTCTTAGTATTTTCTATTATTATACTTTACTAGTTAATCTTATAAGAATTTTACGTCCTATTATAGTTAATTATATATCTTCTTAAGTTTATTTATAAAGTTTTCTCTTTTTAGAGACTAAAATACTAGGTATCTTAGTATCTAATATATATTAGAATTAAATCTATAGTTTATAAAGAAAAGTAATACTTTTATTACTATATTCTTTATACTATTATATACTAACTATACTATAAGTAGTAACTATATCTAATTATTTTAGTTATAGTTAAAGTAGTATCTTAAGTATTATTTTACTATCTAGTTTATACGTTCTAATTATCTATTTATTTATAGATAATATACTATTAATATTATATATCTTTCTCCTAATATTACTATTATTATTCTCTATAGTTTTAATATAAATTATATATTTTTATCTATAATAATTTTATTTAGAATACTATATTAGCTAATTATAGTTCTTAGAACCTAGTATATAGTAACTTCTATCCTACTTTTTTCTTTATATAGCTTAAAGTATAAGTACTTTATAAGTTTATCTACTATTATTAGGATTCTATTATATTTAGTTCTTAATATTAGGTCTTTAGACTTTAGTAACGTAGTAATAAAATCTATTATAATAACTCTCTAAAGTTTTTCTAGTATTTTAACTAGTTATAAAATTCTATATAGTATATATTTACTATACTTATTTCTATAATATTCTATATAGTCTTATAGTACTTCTATTACTAGTTATTTTACTCTTAGAATATAGTAGTCTTTTAGAAGTCTATCTAGTATTTTATTAATACTTTAGTATCTATATAGTAGTAATTTATAGAATTATTATATAAATTCTCTTTATATTTTACTTAGTATATACGTTCTTCTATATACTTTTATAAATTCTTCTTAGATTTTAAGTTTCTTTATTTTTTTAGAAGCTTTTTTTATCTCTTTCTAGATCTATTTATTTAGTTTACTACTCTTTCTTTTAAGTATTATAGCTATCTTAAGTATATTTAAAACTAAATATCTTTTTTAATTTTTAACTAGAACTATACTTATAGTATTTACTTATTTTTATAAATCTAGTCTTTTACTTAAAGTATTTATAAATTAGTTATCTTTACTTTTAGTATATATTATTTCTATATTAAATATTAATAAGAACCTTTATTATCTTATATAGCGTTATAATAAATCTTTATATATTATAAATCTTATAAGATTTTTATAGTTTATATAGACTTTATTTAATATCTTACTTTTTATAAGTATACTCTCTATTACTTAAATACTTTATAAATTACTAGTATTTCCTTATTATAAATTTAGTAATTAAGCTCTACTAGCTTTATTTTCTTAGAAAAGTATTTAAATAGGTATTCTTATTTTATATCTTAATCTTTTTATATTAGTACTATCTTATAGACTAAATTAGATACGTCTATTTTTACTATTATAAGTATATCTAGGTTATATATTCTAATAATTAAATTCTCTATAAATCTTTACTTAATCTATTTAAATACTTTATTATATTCTTATATCTATTTAAAAAGTATATCCTTTTTTATAAAGTTTATTAATAGTTCTATTAGTTTAGATAATTTTACTATTAGTTTTCTATAAAAGTTTACTAGTCTATAAAATTATTATACTTCTTATAAGTTTTTAAGTATTAGCTATTCTTAGATTAATTTTAATCTTTCTTAGTTTTATTATAAAACTAAGGAAATCTATTTCTTTTATATAGAATTTATATTTCTTTATCTTAAAGAATAGTTTATTTTCTACTAGCCTTTCTAGTACATTATATATATATTATATATATTCTTCTTCTATTTTAAAGAATATTAAGATATTATCTAAGTATATAAATATAAATATATCTAAGTACTCGCTTAGTAATATTTTAATTCTTTCTTAGAACGCTACTAGTATATTTATTAGTCTAAATAGTATAACTAAATATTTAAATAGTTTATACTACGTTCTAAATATAGTTTTCTATTTATCTTCTTTTTTAATTCTAATCTAGTAGTAAGCGTTTTAGATATCTAATTTAGTAAAGATTTAAGCTTTTTATAATCTATCTTGTATTTTATTAATTTATAGTAAAAAGTATTAGTTCTTATTTATAATTATATTTATTTTTCTAAAGTCTATTTAAAGTTATTTTTTATCTATCTCTTTTTTATCTATAAATATAAGTTTATATACTACTAAGAATTTAGATTCTTATATCTATCTTTTTTTAATTATATTTTATATAAATACTTATTTAATCTTAGATTTTTCTTCTATTTTCTTGTATACTAAGCTCTATCTTACGTTCTTTTCTTCTTCTAGTTCTATTATTAAGTTTTATAGTTAATATTCTAGAAGGTAGTTATTAGGCTTTATAAGTTATTTTTCTTATTTATTATATTCTTTTAGGAACTCTCCTTTATATATATTTATATTAGCTTTTAATATATCTTTTTTAGAGTAACTAATTTTTTTTATTTTTTAATTAATCTTTAGGTTAGTTATCTATAACTATAGTATACTTAATATTACCTCTTATTTTTTATTAATTGTTATTATATATATAACTATATTTCTAACTTCTAGTCTTTCTAGTTTTAGTATAGAAGGTACTATTTTAAACTTAATAAGTTCTTAGAATAGTTTTCCTTTAATTATACTTAGTTATTAAAGGTATTTCTATATTATATAGTATATTCTTTATATTTTTATAAACTTTTTAAATATAAAGTTCTTTATAGCTTTACTATTAATTATAATTTATACGTTCTTTTTTTAGTATATACTTTCTTTTATAATATATAGGCCTATTATACTTTCTAGCTATTTTTACTTAGGTTTTTCTTTAAATTATTTATCTTTCTAGAGCTATTACTATATTTTATATATATACTATAGCTTTTCTTTAATATATTCTTTTAATAGCTTAGGTCTTAGTCTAATTAATATATATTCTTTATTAAGTATCTTAGTTATTTTCTAACCTTTAATTTTTTTCTTTAAAATTACCCTAGTATAGTTATATCTTTTTTCTTATTTTAGCTATATATAGTTTTATACCTTTACTTCTCTATATAAGTAGTAGTATATATTTAGATATAATACCTATAATATTTCTAGATATACTAGATATTTTAGATCTATTCTCTTATTATCTCCTACCTAGTACTTATCTATACTAGATTTTATTATTATTAGAATAGAGTATACTATTAGTACTTATAGTATATAAACTTTATTAATCTATTACGTTTTTTTTATAAAATACTACTACTTTTTTTATATAAGTATCTTTCTTACTATAACTATATATTACTCTATCTATTATTAGAATATTATAAATTTTATTACTTTAAGATTATATACTTTTTAGTTTTTATACGCTTTTTTTATACTTATAACTAGTAAGTATTTTTAAATATACTTTTAGTTTTTATTTTATTTTACTATATTTAATATAGTATAGCTATTATAACTATATATATTTAACTAGGTATACTCTATACTTTTTATATTAATTTATCTTTTATCTCTTTATAGTTCTTTAGAAAAGACTATAGTAGTATCTTTATCTAGTACTAGTTCTTTAGCCTAGATTAATAGTATCTAAAGCTCTTCTTTTTCTAAACCTTTTATTAGTAAGTCTATTATATAATCTATTTCTTCTAGCTATACTTTTATTCTACTTTCTTTTATTACTACTACTTTATACTTTTATAAAAACTATCTTACTTTTTACTTTCTAGAAATATATATAAAGTAGTTATTATTATAATAAAAAGCTTAGTAAAGTATTATATATTATACTTCTTTACTTCTAGCTACTTTCTTTTAATGTTTAGCCTATACTTTTAGTATTTCTTTTCTATTCTTAGTTATTTTTAACTAAGTTTCTTTTTCTTTCTTAAAGTCTTTACTTCTATAGTCTTTTATAAAGTATTTTATCTTCTTATATTTATAATATATTATATCTTTTTTTTATTTTAACTAATTATTCTTTATATAAAAGCTATTTTTACTATAGTTAAAGTGTATAAAGTTTTTATTTTTCTTCTTCTTTTTATCTTTATTAGTATTAAGGATTATAGAGTCTCTCTTATTATAGTTCTAAGTAAGTCCTCTATACTTATTCTTTTTCTATTTTTAAAAATTATTATTAATTTATATTACTTATTACTTTAGAGCTTCTAGTATTCTTAGTTTCTCTATATAGATTATTTTATATCTTATTTTTAAGTTTAGTTTTTATTTAAATTATAATATTAAAGATAGCTTATTTTATTCTATATTTTATAATAGTTATTTAAACTATAATATATATTTAGAAATACTCTTATATTATATAAGCTTCTTAAGTTTTTTTTTAGCTTATTAGGTAATATCTATATCTCTAAATACTACTTTTATTTATCTAGTAAAGTATTTATAACTTCTAAAAATAGCTCTTATTTTATCTTTCTAGTTTATTATAGTATATATTATATAGTCTATCTAGTAAAGTTTAAACTATTTTCTTATATTTTTTTTAAAGTATATTCTAATATATATTACTTTTTTATCTTCTCTATTAAAGTATAGTACTTATATATTAATCTAGAGTTATACTAATACTATAAAAGGTCTTAGTTTTTCTCTTATTTTATTAAATTTCTTAAGTATATAAATTTTAAGTAGTTTCTTTATTATACTTATCTCTAATCTTTAAGTAATTAGCTCTATCTAATTCTATCTTTTAATAATAGCTTTAATTTAGGCCTTATTTTACTTTATATATTCTTAAAGCTCTTTATTTTAGGTTTCTAAAGTATTAATTACTATCTTTATATCTTTTTTCTCTAAAATTAAGTTATTTAGATAGTTTTTAATTTACTTCTATATAGTATTATCTAATTTATAACTACTTATAAGTACTTTAACTACTTTTTTAGTTAAACTTTCTACTATTATATTAGCTTAGACTATATACTACTTATACTTTACTTCTTTTAATAACTAAATTAGTAAAGTATAATAAGTTACTCTATTATTAACTATAAGTAGCTCTTTAGAAGTATTAGTAAATTAAGAGTTAATAATAAAAGCTTATATAGTAATCTATAATAACTATAAATAATAAAAGATATTATAAGAGAGTTATCTCTTATATCTCTTATTTTTATACTAATATTAGTAAGTTTATAACTTACTAATATAGTAAACTTACTAATATCGTAAACTTACTAATATTACAAACTTACTAATATATTAGTAAGTTTACAACTTACTAATATTTAACTACCTTTCTACTTTTAGTTAGCGCTTAGTAAGCTACTAGGTATATATACCTAGTACTTACTTAGA
>JALNQF010000488.1:0-26851 GCA_028456385.1 Ophiosphaerella korrae | reverse complement strand
CTTGTTGGAGAGGGATACTGAGGCTTTCAGAAAAGCCCTTTTTCAGATTGATCACCTATGACTTGATGGCACTGGGTATGAGCTGAATGGATTGATTGTTCTTGCTGTCTATCTCTGGCCCTGCGCTCTATTTATGTATCTGCGATGCGGCGGTCTCGGCTGGGTCTCTCGAGACGGCGGCGAGCCGGATCCTCAACACCCCTTCTGTTGAGGTGCTGGTTTCTTTGTTGTATTAGTCGTGCTGACGTAGTCCATCTCCTTGCATGTGAGATTCTTTGTTCGATTCCTTTGTTCGTGAAGGTCGAGGCTGCGATCCTTTCAGCTGCGGCGGGGTTGGCGGCTTGGCGATCGCACATGTGATCGCGCATCTAATCGCGCATCGAGCATCTGATCGTGCAACTCATCTGACAAGTACGTTATTATCGCAGATAATTAGGGTTGCGCACGTGACGAAGTGACTACTGAATAGCGTGTGGTAGGAATGGTCCGAAATTAGCTTACACACAGCGCCCCGCATACCAAGATGCGTGGCTAAATTCCAAGTTAGGCCCTTGGCCGGCAGCAATACGACACCTCGCAATCAGTTACAACAACAGAAGCGCTTGGACTCGTATATCGTACAAGACGACGAGCTCACTGGCTAGTAAAGTCAACCGCAACTCTTACCTACCTTTAAATCAGCGGCGATTTGCCCAAGCCTAAAGTATTCCCCACCTCATGCCTTAGCATCATAGCAAGCCCGCTGACTGATGACGGAACGCATACTAGGACCTTTGCGCCGTATCGAGTGGTCCGCCCTATCCTGGATTGCTGCCGCTTTCTTCCACAAATATCCCCCGATGCAATGGACATTGCTCAATACTCTATAGGATGGATAGCGCCATTGGCGTTGGAGTTGACAGCTGCGAAAGCTATGTTGGATGAGGATCACGGAGATATCCACATCGGCGATTACACCTACTATGGAGGAAGAATAGGACAGCACCATACTGTAATGGCAGTACAATCAAGAATAGGCACCGATGCTGCCTCAGATCTCGCTCGTAGGATGCATACTGCCTTTAAAAACATCAAGTTCTTTGTGGTTGTCGGGATCGGGGGTGGAGTCCCCAGCTATGGTCCACCTGGTGGGTTGTCTCAGATTGTGCTTGGAGACGTAGTGGTTAGCTGTCCAAGAGGCAGATATGGCGGCGTTGTCCGATGCGATTCCGGAGCGCGCATTGACGAGGGCCGGCTTGAAATTAGCGGACATCTAAACAGTCCACCTGACTTTGTCCTCGCCGTCGTACAGAGTCTCTGTTCCAGGCACTCAAAAACTCCAGGAACAGCGATCCCTACCTTGTTACGCGCAATGCGATTGAAGATACGTGACGATGAGCGCTCCAAATTCGAAGACCCAGGGGCCGAACAAGATAGGCTGTTCGACTGCGATTACTCTCATCCTAAAGGGTCGGTGAACAAGGATTGTGAGGATTGCTGCGACAAGAGCCGATCGCAAATGCGCCAATTTCGGGCCGACGGAGCCAGACAGACAGACACTCCAAAGATCCACTATGGCAATATAGCCTCTAGCAACCAGCTCCAGATGTCCTCACTCACAAGAAATCGACTTCAGGAAGAGCTTGAAGTCATTTGCTTTGAAATGGAGGGTGCTGGTGTTATCCAGAATCACCCTTGTCTGGTGGTTCGTGGAATTTGCGACTATTCCGATTCTCATAAGAACAAGAAGTGGCAACCTTATGCGGCAGCGACGGCAGCTGCATATACAAAAGAGCTTCTAGAAGTCATACCACAAAGCAATGCTGTACAATACCATCCAGTTCAATTGGAAAAAGAAGACAAGGAATGTGTCCAAAACTTACGTCTCACCGATCCTCGTCATGACAAGAAGCGTATTGAGGAAACCAAGGGTGGCTTGCTGAAGGATGCGTACCGTTGGATTCTCTATAAGTCTGACTTCCGACAATGGCGGACCTACCAGCAGAGCCGACTGCTATGGATCAAGGGCGATCCTGGCAAGGGCAAGACTATGCTTCTCTGTGGCATTATCAATGAACTGAAGACGTCGATAGCCGAAACGGATCTTCTGTCCTACTTCTTCTGCCAGGCCACGGACTCGCGAATCAACAACGCCACGGCAGTGCTGCGAGGACTGCTGTACTTGCTTGTTGACCAGCAGCCATCGCTTGTCTCGCATATTCGGAAGAAGCATGATCACGCAGGCAAAGCCCTCTTCGAGGATGCAAATGCCTGGGTTGCCTTATCTGAGATCTTTACCACCATCCTGCAAGACCCGAGCTTAAACAGTACGTACTTGATCGTTGATGCGCTCGACGAATGCATAGCGGCAGACTTACCAAAACTGCTGGACTTTATCATCCAGATGTCGTCTATCTCTCGTCGTGCTAAGTGGATCATCTCTAGCCGCAACTGGCCCAACATCGAGGAACGTCTAGAGAGGGCGGGACACAAGGTGAGCCTATGCCTCGAACTCAACGCAGAATCCATTTCTGCAGCTGTTGGCATATTTATTCGGCACAAAGTGTTTCAGCTGGCACATAAAAAGAAGTACAACAGAGATACCTAAAGCGCCGTGTTAGATCATTTATCTTCAAATGCCAATAACACCTTCCTCTGGGTAGCTTTGGTCTGTCAAAACCTAGAAAAGATTGAACGATGGGACGTACTCGAAAAGCTGAACAAATTTCCACCTGGACTTGACTCTCTTTATGAGCGAATGATGTAGCAAATATCTGACTCAAACAATGCTAATCTCTGCAAGCGGATACTAGCCTCGATCGCGACTGTATACCAACCCATCACACCTAAAGAGCTGACATCTCTTACTGAGATGCGAGAGGACATTGCTGACAATGTAGACTCGTTACAAGATGTCATCAGCCTTTGCGGCTCATTCCTAACTATTCAAGAAGGCATTATCTATTTTGTGCATCAATCTGCAAAGGACTTTATATTCACGAAGGCGTTTGATGAAATATATCCATCTGGAAAGGAAGAAGTCCACAACGAAATCCTCTTAAGATCGCTCCAAGTCATGTCTAAGACGCTCCGACGAGATATGTATAGCTTACGTGCGTTAGGGTATCCTGCTGAGGGAGTTAGGCAGCCAGACCCAGATCTGTTAGCAGCGTCACGCTACTCGTGTACCTACTGGGTTGATCACCTCTGTGATTGCAATCTCAAATCTTCTAAAAATAGTGTTGACCTGCAGGATAGAGGCACCGTTGACAACTTCATAAGGAAAAATTACCTCTACTGGCTAGAGGCTATAGGCCTTTGCAAGACTATACCAAAGGGAGTAGTGTCAATAGCAAAACTTGAGGCTTTAGTTTATGTAATACCTAAGCAAGCTGTGCGTTTTGCATAGAATGTATGCTAACATTACCTAGGAACAAGCAGGCGCCTCTACCTTACTTAAGCTAGTTCAAGATGCGCGTCGATTTATTATGTACCATAAGGGGGCAATAGAGATCGCGCCTCTTCAGGTATACGTGTCAGCACTCGTTTTTAGTCCTACGCACAGCTTGATACGGAATCTTTTTAAAAGAGAGGCACCTCCCTGGCTCGCGATAAAGCCGGCTATGATGGAAAAATGGGGTGCCTGCCTGCAGACGCTCGAGGGCCATAGCGGTTCGGTCACCTCAGTGGCCTTCTCTCCCGACTCGACCCGGCTGGCGTCGGGGTCGGACGACAAGACAATCAAAATCTGGGACGCGAGCAGCGGTGACTGTGTGCAGACGCTCGAAGGCCATAGCAGTTTTGTCTGGTCAGTGGCCTTCTCTCCCGACTCGACCCGGCTGGCGTCGGCGTCAGGGTCGTCCGACAAGACAGTCAAGATCTGGGGCGCGAGCAGCGGCGACTGTGTGCAGACGCTCAAAGGCCATAGCAGTTCGATCAGGTCAGTAGCCTTCTCCCACGACTCGACCCGGCTGGCGTCGGGGTCGGACGACAAGACAATCAAGATCTGGGACGCGAGCAGCGGCGACTGTGTGCAGACGCTCGTAGGCCATAGCCATTGGGTCTGGTCAGTGGCCTTCTCCCACGACTCGACCCGGCTGGCGTCGGGGTCGCGCGACGAGACAGTCAAGATCTGGGACGCAAGCAGCGGCGACTGTCTCCAGACACTTGAGGTTGGCAAAGCACTCTCCCATATCTCATTTGACATTTCTGGCTCATATCTTCACACTAAAATTGGCACTATTAACATTAGCACTCTATTACGCTCAAGCCCTTTTCCACCTAGTTCAAAACCTCAGAGTCCTCAATATCAAGGCCTAGCTTTGAGCTCAGATGATGTATGGATAACATATAATTCAAAAAACCTAATATGGCTACCCTCGGAGTATCGGCCATCTCATTCGGTAGTGTCAGAGAAGATAATTGGTATTGGTGCTGGAACTAGAAGAGTATGGTTATGTGAAGTTCAGCCTAATAATATATTCTAAGGCCTCGGGGCGTTTATGTAAGGATAATCTACTATCTTATATTTTTATTATCTCTATTTCATAGAGGGGGCCAGGGATCAAGTTAAATATATAGTGTGCTAGTTTGCTACAGCGAAGCTTCGAGAATCTTCTAGCTAAGTGGCGAGATGGCTACTTATATAGTAGAGCCATATGTTAAAGATTTGCCACTTAAACGTCATCAGGCAGATGAACACCTCAATCACGCTAGTAGGGAGGACGGCCGACCCGCTCCGGCTAGAACCTTGCCATGATCGTCTGGAATAGATAGCGTTAGGAAGGGCGGAGGGCCCTACTAAGCCTAGCTACTATCACGGCTGCTAGTACTCCTCGCTCACGAACATAAACGATCCAAACTCCTCATAACCCTTAGAGGTCAAGCTAAAGCATGTCTCTACGGTCCTAGAGATTGCAGTGCGCATGTGCGACAGCTGTATTACTAAAACATACTAAGCCTTTCTACCTTCGTATGCGCTTGTAACAACAGCGTTGCGCTAGTGACGCCTAACCTACTTGCCAAAGCGCAGGCTTCAATTTCTAGGGCCACTGCACTCTATCTACCTTATATCCCTCCTACTTCATTGTGCTCCCTTCACCAAGCCGAGACTAGATATTAGCTGCTGCTTAGTCTAGGAGTCGGCGGTGGTGGGCTCGAGAAGCATGAGGACGTGGTGGCTTGAGCAGGTCTTTCCTTCGGTTAGCGGAGGGGGCAACGGCGGATTTGGGCGCTTGGGGGCAACCTGATGGTATGTTCTACGTTATCAAAGTAGGTATCGCTATGCGTTAGACCGCATCTCGAAGTAGGCAGGATGAGTAGGATGGCTGTGTCGAAGCTGGTTTCGGCGCTGGAAACGCGTTGGCTGGACTGACAGGCGCGTGGCCGTGCAGGTTTGGCAGTGCTCCTAATCACGAGCCGGACTTAATTATATTCTGAGCGCTTATGCAATCCGCACAGCCGTATATCTTATAGTAAAATATCTACAGATGTCTAAGATAGGACGAGAGGGGTTATCTCGCATTAGCTAGGATTAGGAATTCGCTTCCGCTAGAGGTACCTCTCGACGTAGCGACCCTGTATGAATTTGCCCGCGATAGCGCGCACAAGGCTAATAATAACTTCTAAGCATTAGAGGGAGATTCTAGGCTTAGACAAGGGTATTCTACGAAAATTCAGAGTAATAAAAGCTTAACGTTAGCGCTATAGGGAGGGAAGTCTTTTACGCTACAAAAGAGGGTGCTATATAAACTAGGCTTAGAAATAACGATAGAAACGTAATTTTTAGGGAAGAGTTAATAATAGATATTTAGAATTAGTTACAATAGATTATTTTTATAGACCTATAGTAATATTTGTTGTACGTATAGGTTTTATAGTTGCTAAAAGTTAAAGTACTCCTTGTTTATCTTATAATACTATACGTTCTACAACTTTAAGATTAACTTTACTTTAGAAGTTAATTATACTAAAGTCTATTAAGTTCTTCTTATATAAAAGGTATTATATAGATAATAAAGTATTATTTAATTAGCTACTTTATAATATTACTAGTATCTTACTTATAGTACTTTATAACTATTCTTTAGACTAGTTTAATATATCTAAATAGAAATAATAGGCTAAGAATTATAAAATAACTAAAGAGGAAGATATTATATACTACCTACTAAGAATTCTTAATATTTCTATTTATACTATACAAAGTAAAAGATAAAAGAGAATATAGAAAAGAATAAAGGCTAAAGTAGAAATAATTAGTAATATACCTGTACTTATTCTATTCTTAGAAAATAAGTATTTTATAAGCTATAAATTATAGCTTATTAAATTAAAGATAAAACTCTTTAGTAGTAACTAAATTATTACTCTACTAGTAATAGTTAGGCTTTATAGAATAGGTAAGTTATAACTTATACTTATAATAGTATATAGAATAAAGTAGAATAATAAAAACTATTTAGTTTTCTAGATTAATATTAATAGTAAAAATAGCTTATACTAGTTATATACTAATATTATATAAAAACTTTATATCCTTAAGTAAGATAATAATAAAGTAGATATAAAGTAAGTTATATATTAATCTATAGTAAAGATAAGTATATAATAGTATCTACTAATCTTTACTAATATAAAAGATACTACTCTATAATTTAGTAGCTTACTTATAATTAAATCTATAGACTTAGCTAAGTATCTATTAAAGTTTATATTATACTCTACGATCTTTATAATAATAAGTAGTAATATAACTTATTTTAAGTTAGATATAAAAGTTATATTTTTTTATATATAAGAAACTTTTTCTAAGTAGTTTTTAGAGTAAAAAGTAGCTTAGTTTCTTAGGTTTACTTAACTAAAAACTTAGATTTAGAGCGCGTATTATAGACTTTATATTAAAAAGATAGATATCTAAAGTACTAGTACCTAAGTAATAACTACTTAGTATATATAAGGGGTCTAGGGTAGTAAGCTATTAGGGTATACTTAGCGCTATTAACAAGCTCTACTAAGCTAAGTAACTAGTATATACTAGCTCTATTAGCTAGTATATTCTACTATATATAACTTAGTATAACCCTAAGTAAGTTTAAAAAACTTTAAGTAATAATAACTAGTATATATATTGTATACTACTATAATAGCTTAACTAGCTATTAGCCCCTTTTTATAGAATTAGCTTAGTAGTATACTATCTTTATAGTATAGTAAGTTTATACTTAAACTTATATAGAGAAAAGAATTTTATAGTCTAGCTTCTATAATATACTTAGTATATTCTATAGTTACTTTCTATTAAAAACTATTAGTACTAGAACTAGTAAAATTATACAATAAACCTTAACTAAAACTAATAAATAGTAAACCTAAAGAGCTACTTACTATAAATTATATAGAGAGTAAGATCTAATTCTTAGCTAAACTAGTTTTATAATTAATAGCTAATACTTAATTAAGAGTTAGCTTCTTATATAGCTATTTAATAATATCTTAGTATAAGTATAAACTACTAGTAAAGACTTAAGTAGTAAAGAAGCTTAAAGAAGTAAATTTTACTATAATCTACTATTATATAAAGTAGACTTTACGTAAAATAGCTCTAAGAAGTATAGTAACTAGTTAATTAAAAAGAAAGTAAATAGTAGATAGAAAGCTAACTAAGAGAGAGTTATTAAAGCATATATACTAGGTAACTACTTAGTAAGTAGAGTAGTTACTTAGTAGCTAGTAAATCTTATAGCTAAGTATATTAGTAAGTTTACTTACTACTCTCTTATAAGTAATAGCTATAGATTTTCTATTATATTAAAATTTAAAGACAAAGTAGTAGTAGTAATTATAATAAATAATTTATAAGTATTTTTAAGTAGTATTATAAAAAAGTTATCTTTTATATTTCTTATTTTTATACTAATATTAGTAAGTTTACAACTTACTAATATTATAAACTTACTAATATTATAAACTTACTAATATTATAAACTTACTAACATGTTAGTAAGTTTATAATTTACTAATATTTAACTACCTTTCTATATTTAGTTAGTACTTAGTAAGCTACTAGGTATATATACCTAGTACTTACTTAGATAGCTTTATCTACTATTTTTTTTTTTAGTTAATTATTAAAACTACTTTATATAATAGTAGATCTCTATAAATATTTTACTTTTATAAGCTTTTCTATAACTTAGAACTATACTAGTAGCCTTTTTACTTATACTAAAGTTACTACAAGATAGCTAATTATAGCTAACTCTTAATTAAGCCTAGCTAGCTAAAAAGAACTATACTACTAGGAATTAGATCTTACCTTAGCTATAGCGCGCTAAGTAGCCCCTTAAGTTTACTATATTATAGTTCTAGTTAAAGTTTTTAGCGCTCTCTTTTTACTAGTACTAGTGCTAACGTTCTAGAAAGAAATATATACTAAAGAAGAGTAGTTTAACTACTTTATAAGTTATAAAGCTTTAGCTTATACTTACTATATATACTTAAGTAAGAGCGTGCTTATACTAAGTATTAAACCTAAGTAGTAGTACTAGAAAAGGAAAAGACCCCTAAACTTATATAAATTACTAGTACTTAATTTATAAGAACTAAGTAATAAAGCGCCCTAGACTTTACTAAAACCTTTACTAGCTAGTACTAAAGATCTAAATCTCTATAAACTAATAGCTAAACGTACTAAGATAGTATATAACTACTATAACTTAGTTATATAAAAAAAATTTATCTTCTTAAAAGCTAGCTTCTTAAGCTAAAATAATACTAGCTTATAACCTCTTTATTACTTATACTAAGTATACTAGTAAGATAAAGATACGTTATAAATAGTAGACTATAAATCTAGTAAAGAACTAAAAGAATAATCTAGAGCTACTATACTATAAAAAATCTATAAAATACGCGCTAAAACTAAGTCCCTAGAAAAATAGACCTAAAAACTTATAGTACTAACTACTCTAACAAAAAAAGTACTAAGTAACTTTTAATAATATCTTAAGACTCCTTTATAGAAAGATAGAAGAAAATAAGTAATAAACTCTAAATCTTTTATTAAGCTAAGACTACTTAGTAAACTTAATTTCTAACCTAATATAATTCTCTAATAAGTACTAAGTACTTTCTTAGCTAATAGCTCTATAATAGACTTAGCTACTCTTAACTAACTTATTATAGAAAAATTTAACCTAGATATAAACTCTACTCCTTTTAACTAAAGTAGCCTCCTAAGGTATAAACTAGTTACTAAGGTCTTTTTTAATAACTAGACTATATTAAATAACTTAAATAATAACGCTTAACTAAATATTAGCTAAGTATTATTACCTTAGCCTATACCTAAGCTTAAAAACCTAAAAAAGCTAAAAGATAACCTACTACTAAACGCTATAATTAATAAAGACTTACTACTAAGAATAGTATTTATATTTTAAGATAAACTTAAGAAATTACTAGCTAAGTTTACTAAGCTCTAACTCTTATTTTATACTTTTATTAGATTTATAGGAAGTTATAGTAGTTTAATAAAAAGGCTTTTTTATAATAGCTATATAAAGGCCTTACTAGAGAAGGCTACTAGAGCTTTTAGAAAAGCCTTTTTTTAGCTAGTTACTTATAACTCGAAAGTACTAGGTATAAACTAAGTAAGAGAAAAGTTTATTATTTTATCTATTTATCTCTAGCTTTGTACTCTATCTATATATCTATAATATAGTAGTCTTAGCTAGGTCTCTCTAGATAGTAGTAAGCTAGATCCTTAATACTCTTTCTATTAAGGTACTAGTTTCTTTATTATATTAGTTATATTAATATAGTCTCTCTCTTTATATATAAGATTTTTTGTTTAATTCTTTTATTTATAAAAGTTAAGGCTATAGTCTCTTTAGCTATAGTAAGAGTAGTAGCTTAGCAATTGTTACGCTTATATACTAAGCTAATTAGATTACTACACTAGCTTAAGCGAGCTAATTAATAGATTCTAGGTATACCTAGAATCTATTACGCTTCTCCGCGTATATACTATTAAGTATCTAATTACGTATATAATTGTATATCTAATCGCGTATTGTATATCTAATTATATAACTTATCTAATATACTCCTTTAGGTTAGTAACTTATTAGTAAACTAGATATTTATAAGATAAGTATAAGATTTTTAAAGTAGTCTTAAATTTTATTAAAAGGTGCTTTATATATTATTTAATATTGTATTACTTTAACTAGTCTAAGCTAATTTAAGAAGCTTTCCTATTTATTTACTAGTAAAATTTTTATAAAGCTATCTACTATTATCTCTATTAATAGAGTATATTCTACTTTAATTTAGCTAGTAGAGACCTCTTATCTTAGCTAATAATTATAGATATTAACGTGTTAAAGCTTAGTTTATAGCTTAGCTAGTTCTTTAATAATATACTAGATTGTTTAAGTATTATTATACTATATAGTAATATAGTTTATATAGTTTATATAGAGCTTAATATATAGTTTATTAAGAAGTTTTAATATAAAGATTACTTCTTTTACTACTTATAATAGGGTTAGTAATTTAGCTTTAGTTGTAGAAGTAGTAACTATATCTTACTTATTTACTCTCTATAAAATAAGCCTATTAAAAAGTTTAATTATATAGCCTTATAAGCTTTTTTAGTCTAAAGTATTGTTAGTAAATAAAGTATTACTAATAACTTATAATAAGTTACCTCTACTTAGCTAGAGTACTTTCTATCTTATATAAAAGAGGTATATAAGTACTTAGTTAGTAGCTTTAAAGTAAGTAGTACTTAGGTTTATAAGAAATTAAGCTAGTTATAATATAGTAAAACCTATATCTAGCTAAGTAGTTATAGTAGTAAATAGAAGTAAACTAATTTTACGTTAGTATTTATTAATCTTAGATAGTATTACCTAACTATTATAGGCCTTAAGTTTAGTAGTAGCTATAAGTATATTATAATAGACGTATAGCTTTTCTACAAGCTAACTTATTTTATTAATTTATACTACCTATAGTAGTTAAATTATATATTACTCTCTATCTTAAATTACTTTAATACTAAGAAACTATTAGAGATCTAATCTTCTAGTAATACTATACTTCTCTTTTAGAAGATTAGTTACTTACTATACTTTCTTAGTCTTTTACTTATTATATATAATAACAATATTATCTACGTAGTAAAAGATAATAATTCTATTTTGAACTATATAGTATAGTTTGTATAGTACTATTTAAAAGCCTCTAGCTTTAAGTATAGCTATAAATTTTCTTTACTATAAGAGGAGTAATATCTAGAGGCTATATAGGGCTTTTTAGACTTAGAGGATTATACCTTTCTTTTAGTATCTCTTTAGTATTCTTATATAGATTTCTTAGTCTATTACTATATAAATAAAGGTATTAGTTACGTTATACTATTTTAGTTTAAGATTATATTTTATTGTAATAGCTATAAGTATCTAAAAAGATTAGCTAGCTAATATTATAGCGTAAGTCTCTTATACAATAAGGTTTTGTTACTAGTCTCTTTATATAACAAGTTAAGCTTTATATCTAATAAAGTAATAATATTTATTAAGCTTGTATATATATACCTATATATAGTCTAGTATTTACTAACTAGAGTATTAGATAGGTTTAGCTAGTACTTTAGTCTATAATTTTATCTAGTAGTAACTAGTTAGGTAGACTCGCTTAGCTTCTTTAAATAGTTTACCTATTAGATAGCTATCTAGGTTTATTTAGTATAAGGGTAATAATAGGAGTTAATTGTAGTAAAGCTTTAATCCTTTTACAAGTATCTTTTTTATCTTAGCTTTATCTATAAGCTCTCCTTAATATTTTCTAATATTACTTACCTAGGTACTAGCTATAAAAGCTACTACCTATAGTATAGTTTTAGATAAGCTATAGTTATTATATTCTATTAGCTCTAGTTAATCTCTAGTTATTAAACTAGCTAGTAGTGCTACTAGAAGTAGAGATAGTAGAGGAGTTAGATAGTAGTCTATAATCTTCCTTCTATAGTAGTAGCTAGGTAGATCTATTTTATTATTATTTATAGATATATCTAATTTAGTATTATCTTTATAGAAAGACTCTATTTCTAGCTTATATAATAATACTAGAAGTTTAATTATTCTAATATATATTATAATTTCGTTAAGTATTTAATATATTAGGTTATCTATTAGATCCTCTATTTTACTATTAAAAGTTATTTACTTATTAAAGATTATATCTTGTATACTTATTACTTTAGCTATAGATAGTACCTAGATCTAGTAGATATTTAATAACTAGTATCCTATAAGGTATCTAATCTAAGCTTTTAGATTAAGTTATTATAGCTTAAATTTACTATAATATATATTATTAGTTATTATAAAGGCCTTATAACTATATACTTTTAAGTAAGCTTAGCTTCGCTTTCTTAGTAACGCTATAATTCCTTAGTTCTTAGCTATATTTGTAAAGAATACTTTATATAGTATCTTCTAGTTATTTAAGTAACTTAGTATTTAATTATATAGGTAGACTCTAGCCTATATAATTTTAGGCTAAAGTTCTTATAGTATATTTACGTTAAGTTATATAGTACGTAATTTTTCTTTGTTAATTCTTCTAGCGCGCTTAGCTCCTCTATTTTAGGCTTAAGTATCTAGAGCTAAAGGTTTAATAGTAATACCTTACGAGTTTAACTAGCGCTAAACCTCTACTTTTACTATTGTAATCTTGTTATTAGCTTTAATTACTTTAACTAAGATACTATACTAATTCTTTAAGAAGAGGATTAGGTTTAATAGCGCCTTAATAATTAATTTAGCTAGCTAGTTATTAGCAAAGTAGAAGTCCTATTATAACTTTAAATACTTATCTATAATAAGTATCTAGCTTTTCTATTTTATAACGCTTTATACTTTATATAAATAGAAGTTAATAGAGAGTCTTTTTCTTAGTCCTTTATAACTAATTCTTAGTATCTAGCTAACTTACTACTTTATCTTAGCTTTACTATATATATTATACTAAACTATAAATACTTCTTTTATATATACTCCTTAAGCTTACTAGATAAGATATTTAATTATAGCTAGACTAGGATAGCTAAGTCTTTTATACTATAGTAGTACTAGTTCTTTTATAGTTTTAGGCTTATAGGTATAGTATACTACTTAGTACTATAGATTATATAGTAGATAATACTCGAGTACTTATTAACTATAAATTTTAGTAAGCTCTCTAATTATTTGTCTATTAGGCTTGTTTAGAGTTATTAGTTTAAATTAAGTATTCTACTATATTCCTTTTTACTAAAGTATTTAGAAGGAGACTAAGTTATATAAAATATCTAGGTATATAGCTATATTATATAGAGTTAGCTTTCTATCTCCTAATTTATTTATTAGTGTAATTATAATTAATCTATATCCTTTTACTTATATTTTAGACTTACCTGCCTATATATAATTATTTAGTATAGGTAAGTAGTAGTTAGATACCTAAGTAGGATTGTTTATAATATAGTAAGTTAAGCTAAAGTCTAAAATAAAGGAGTTTTAGAGTAGATAGCTATTAAGGCTTATTATAGTAAAGATACTTTTAATCTCTAATATTTACTAGCCTTCTAGTTAATTATCTTCTTTTATAAAACCTAGAGTTAGTAATTTCTTTATTTAGGATTTAGACTACCTCCTAATTAGCTCTTATAACGTAGTATTATCCTTACGTTTATAATTAACGAGCCCTTATAGAATCTTATTTAGCTACTAATCCCCTAGTACTTTATCTAGATAGATATAATAGTATTCTTTTAGAGAATCGTATTTACTATAAGTAGAGTATAATAATCTCTTTATAGTAGAAGTCTCTCTAGACTTCTTTTATAAGTATAGTTACTACGTTTATAAGCTTTTCTTTTTAAACCTAACTCTTTTTAAGTAGGTTAACTAGTATTATACTCTAGTCTTTAAGGTTTCTCTAGGTAATATACGCTTTCTATAAGAGAGGCGTCTCTAGTCTTACTTTAAGTAGATTTACTACTATTAGTAAAGTATAATAAAGTACTATTTACTATAAAAGTAGCTTTCTTCTCTTTTAGAAGATACACTATTATTATATACTCTTAGAAGTATTTTATTATTTCTTTCTAGGTTATATACTTATTAAAGTAACTATAGTCCTAAAAATTAATTAACTATATAGGCGTAGCCTTATTTATAGCTAAAAAGAAATCTTTAGTTACTACTTTAAGATTTAAGACTTCTATAACTTAATAAGTTTTAGTATCTATAGTAGCTTAGTTATACTTAGCTATTTAGGTATTCTAATTTAAAGTATTCCTTATTAGTTTAAGCAAACTAATATATTGCTTATAAGTACGCTCTTGTTCTATCTACTTATTAATCCTAACTATTTGTTTTAGGTTAGTAAGCTATTATCTTATTAACTAATTTAGTAGGTAGTATATACGTAGTAGATATAAAGAAACTAACAATTAGATAAATACTATAATATACTATAGGCTTGTTTATTCCTTGTTATATATATATTAATTAATTTAGTAATATTCGAAGAAAGTTTTATAGTACTTAAGATCTTCCTTAAAAGCTTTAAAACCTACTACTAAAAGTTTAGACTAACGCGTTAGTTCCTTAATATTATTAGCTAGAGTATAATTAGTAAGTACTAAAAGATTAATAAGTTCTAGTATATTTATAAGCTCTATAGTAAAGGTTAAGTTAATTTGTTTTTAGATTTTATATACGACGTATCTTAACTATAGCTAAGTTAGCTAAGTAGTATAGTTAGTATTAGTTCTTAATATTATAGTTAGATCGCGTTAGGTAATACTAGCTATCTTAGTGTAGCTTTAAGCTATAAGAGAGTAAGAGATATATACTTTTTAAGTGCGCGTAATTAACGCTAGGTATAGTACTCTACTTATTACTAAGCTTAATTAAGAGTTTACTAGAAAGCTACTAGAAAGTAAGAGACTTACACTTTTCGCTAATACGCGTAGAGCTACTAGAGAGTAAGAGATTAGTACTTTTTACTAATACGTATATAGTGCTTTACTTAATACTTAGCTTAATACTTAAGTTAATACTTAAGTTAATACTCGAGTTAATACTTAAGCTAAAGTAGTTAGGTTTAAGTAAGTAGGTACTAGTTTATTTAATTTAATTAAGGTAGTAAGACTCTTAATTATTAGATTTATAAGAAGTTATAGTAGTTTAATAAAAAGGCTTTTTTATAATAGCTATATAAGGGTCTTACTAGAGAGAGTTACTAGAGCTTTTAGAAAAGCCTTTTTTTAGTTAGTTACCTATAACTTAAAAGTACTAGGTATAAACTAAGTAAGAGAAGAGTTTATTATTCTATCTATCTATTTCTAGCCCTACGCTCTATCTATATATCTACGATATAGTAGTCTTAGCTAGGTCTTTTAAGATAGTAGCGAGCTAGATCCTTAATACTTCTTCTATTAAGGTACTAGTTTCTTTATTATATTAGTTATACTAACGTAGTCTCTCTCTTTATATATAAGATCTTTTATTTAATTCTTTTATTTATAAAAGTTAAAGCTATAGTCTCTTTAGCTATAGTAGAGGTAGTAGCTTAGTAATTATTACGCTCGTACGCTAAGCTAATTAGATTACTATACTAGCTTAAGCGAGCTAATTAATATATTCTAGGTACACCTAGAATCTATTATACCTTTCTACGTATATACTTTTAAGTATATAATTGCGTATATAATTACGTATCTAATTATATAACTTATATAATATCTCTATTACTAACTTTGTACTAAGGAATTAAAGATAATAAACTTAGTAATTACTTATCTCTTAGAGAATTTACTATAGCTAGAATAGTATTATACCTAGTAGTTATAAATACGTAGACTTAGAATATAATTAATGTAGTAAATAAATAAAACTAAAAGCTTATAGCTAGAGTAAGTAATTTAGATAAATAACTTTCTTAACAAGATATCTAATTAGCTTAACTCTAAGAATACCTAGTATAATTACTAATAGACTATAACTATATTATAAAGTAATATAATACTTTAAGCTAAAGAGCTACTTAGTATAAAGCCTTATAAGAAGAAGCTATAATAAAATATAACTACTTACGTAAAATAGTAATCTTCTAAGAAGACCTAATAGCTAAATAAACTAAGCTAGAAACCTTTAACTTTTATATACTAGCGTAAAAAGATTTAAAACTACTTTATACTAAGATCTTATTATAAAGCTTGTAACTTAGCTTCCTTAAAAAAGAGTTTAAACCTTAAGTACTAGCAGTAGGCTACTATATCTTTAATAGAGAAGAGTTTACTCTAACTCTTTTCTTAACTAGTATCTAAGAGCTAGCCTTTAATTTTTACTAGTATAAAGAATAAAAAAACTACTTTATAAAGCTTTTATAATTTTTAAGTATAAGATAATATATAGATATTATATCCTTTATTTAGTTTATATATAATTACTTTATTACTAATAGAAAAAAATATATTAGCTTATAAACTTAAGCTAACGTTATTATATACTACTATATAAGATTAGCTTACTTATACTTTACTATCTTAAATAGTGTTACTTACTTATACTATAAAGAATTTATATATTTCTTTATACTTTTCTACTAATTTAGTAATATAGATATAGTAAGATTAAGAGAAGTATATTATAAAACCCTAGAAATAGCTAAATTTAGACTAGATTAATAAATCTTTAAAACTACCTAGTTAGTATAAGCTAAATTCTTTTCTAAATTTAATAATATTAGCCTTAAACTATAATAGAACCTATAGCTATATAATATCTACTTTTAAAAAAAGCTATAACCTTAGCTTAGAAAAGCTACTAGTACTACCCTAGTATTTATAATAGCCCTACTAATTTTTAAAAGATAATCTTAATATTAGAGAATAAAGTAAATAATTATAACCTAAATATAAGCTCTAAGTAAACCTAGCTTTATACCCTAGTACCTATAAGAGCTAAACTAAGAGCGTAGATATAAAACTTTAAAGAAGAACTAGCTATATTCTTATAAGAACTAAAATACTATTAACTATAACTAAAAAGTAGATTTACAAGAATACACCTAACTAGTAAAAAGGCTACCCTAATTAAAACTAAGAACTTTAAAACAATTTTATACTAAGGCTATAAAAAAATAAGTATTAAGAAGCTAGACTATACTACTTATAAATAGATAAAAGCTACTAAATCTAAGATACTTACTAATACTAATAACTACTATATAGCTACTTATATATTAATAGACTCTAAAATAAATATAGAAATAAATAACTAATTCTTTAAATATAACTTCTAACTAGATATAGAGCTAGAACTAGAGCCTAACTTAAACTAAAACTTAGAAAATAATATTCTTTAGGTCTAAAGCCTTAACCTAGAGATTATATAAACTAGAAGAGCGTAATTTACTACTAAAGTATAACTCCTAGTATAGCTATATCCTATATACTTACTTATAGAATTATTAGATAAGTTATATAATTAGATACTTAATAGTATATATATAGAGAGGCGTAATAGATTCTAGGTGTACCTAGAATCTATTAATTAGCTTGCTTAAGCTAGTGCTACGATCTAATTAGCTTAGCGCACAGGCGTAATAATCGCTAAGCTACTAACTCTACTATAGCTAAAAGGATTGTAGCCTTAACCTTTACGAATAAAGAAATTGAATAAAGAATCTTATATACAAGGAGATAGACTACGTTAGTATAACTAATATAATAAAGAAACTAGTACCTTAATAAAAAGAGTATTAAGGATCTAGCTCGCTACTATCTTAAGAAACCTAGCTAAGACTACTATATTATATATATATAAATAGAGCGTAGGGCTAGAGATAGAGAAAATAATTAATCTACTTAGTTTATACTTATTACTTTTAAGTTATAAGTAACTAACTAAAAAAGGGCTTTTCTAAAAGCCTTAGTATCCCTCTCTAATAAAGCCTTTATATAGCTATTATAAAAAAGCCTTTTTATTAAATTGCTATAACTTCTTTTAAATCTAATAATTAAGAGTCTTACTACCTTAACTAAGTTAAGTAAACTAGTATCTACTTATATTAACTTAAGTATTAACTCGAGTATTAACTTAAGTATTAAGCTAAGTATTAAGCTAAGTACTATAAAGAGTATTAGCAAAAAAGTACTAATCTCCTACCTTCTAGTAGCCCTACGCGCGTTAGTAAAAAGTACTATTCTCTTACCCTCTAGTAGTACTACGAGTATCTTTAAAAAGGGCGTAAATCTCTTACCCTCTAGTAGCCCTCTAATAACTCTTAAATTAAGCTAAGTACTACACTTAGCCTTAACTAAAGCGTACTCTAAAAAGTAACAATCTCCTACCCTCCTATAACTTAAAGCTAAAACAAGATAGCTAGTATAACTTAACGCGATCTAACTATAATATTAAAGACTAATAAGGATTATACTATATAGATAATTTAACTACAATCTAGATACGTAGTATATAATATTTAGGATAAGATTAACCTAGAATCTTCTACCTAGCTAATTTAGAGACTAGAACTAATTAGAGCTCTAGTAATAGCTAACTACACTCTAGTATTAGGTATTAAGACTCCTACGTAGTAGTCTAAACTCTTAGCTACTAGTTATAAGGCTTTTAAAGAAGACCTTAAATACTATAAAATATTAGCTAAGTAATACTATAGTAACTAATACAAGTATAAAAAAGAGTAGTTAAGTCTCTAGTATATTATAACGTTTATCTAATCCTTAATCTTACTATATCTACTACGTACGTGCTACTTACTAAACTAATCTCTACGTTAGTAGCTATTAAACCTAAAGTAAACTATTAGCGTAGACGAGCGTATTAAGTAAAAGCGTGCACGTAATAAATACCTTAAATTACTTAAGCCTATAAGAAGCTTAGTAAATTAGGATATATAGATAGCTAAGTATAACTATACTACTACTAAGGCTAAAATATATTAAGTAGTAGAGTTACTATAAATTAATATAATTACTTAAGACTTTTTAGTAGCTATTAAACACGTAGTACTAATTTAGTCTATAACCTTTTAAGATAATAGAAAGCTATTACCTAGTATAAACTAGAGAGAGATAATAAAACGCTACTATAAGTATATAATAGTATACTATCCCCTAAATATAGAGAGGCGCAAAGCTACTTTTGTAGTAAATAATACTTTACTTTATACTACTAGTAGTAATACTACTTAGAGTAAGACTAGGAACGCCTCTCTTGTAGATAGCGCACTACTTAATAAACAAGGTAGACCTTATAATTAACGTACACGTAGTAGTAATACTAACGTTAACTAAATAATAGGTTAAAGAGCTATAAGTAAATAATGCCTAGCTTGTAAAAGACCTTATAAACTTAGTAATTACTACTATATTAATCCTAACAAAGTACTAGATTAGTAGACTCTAAGTAAGACTCTAAAAGAGCTTATTAATTATAAACGTAAGTATAATACAACCTTATAAAGACTAATAAGAAGATAGTTAAAGTATTAAATAAAGCTTTATATAGAACTATACGCTAAGTTACCTTAGATTACTAAAATCTATAAAGAAGATTAACTAGAAGGCTAGTAAATATTAAGTATTAAGAGTACTTTTGTTACTAAAACTATAAAGAATACTTATAATACTTACTCTCTCTAGAATTCTTTTATCCTAGACTCTAGTTTTACCTACTATATTATAAATAACCTAACTTGTATATATAACTATTATCTATTAAGGCTAAATAATTATATATAGGTAGGTAAGTTAAAGATATAAGTAAAAGGATATAGATCTCTTACTCTTACGCTAAAAAACTAGTTAATAGAAAATAAACTAGTTCTATATAACGTAGCTATATACCTAGATATCTTTTATAACCTAGTCTCTTTCTAGCTACTTTAGTAGAGAGGAATATAGTAGAATACTTAATCTAAGCTAATAACTCTAAATAAGCCTAATAGACAAATAATTAGATACCTTACTAAGATCTATAGTTAATAGGTACTTAAGTATTATTTACTATACAATCTTATATACTAAGTAGCGTACTATACCTATAAACCTTAGACTATTAGAGTACTAGTACTACTATAGTACAAGAGACTTAGCTATCTAGAACTAGCTATAATAAAATACCTTGTCTAGTAAGCTTAAGGAGTGCGTATAAAAAGAGTATCTATAGTCTAGTATAACGTATATAGTAAAGCTAAGATAAAGTAGTAAATTAGCTATATACTAAGAATTAGTTATAAAGGACTAAGAGAAAGACTCTCTATTAACTTCTACTTATATAAAGTATAAAGTATTACTAAAGAGAAAAGCTAGATACTTATTACTAATAAGTACTTAAAACTATAGTAGGACTTCTACTTTACTAATAACTAGTTAGCTAAATTAATTATTAAGATACTATTAACCTTAACTCTCTTTTTAAAGAATTAGTATAGTATCTTAGTTAAAGTAATTAAAGCTAATAACGAGATTATAATAGTAAAACTAGAAGTCTAGCGCTAGTTAAACTTGCAAAGTATTACTATCGAACCTTTAGCTCTAGATACTTAAGCCTAAAATAGAAGAGCTAAGCGAGCTAGAAGAATTAATAAAGAAAAGTTACGTACTATACAACTTAACGCAAATCTACTATAAGAGCTTTAGCCTAAAATTATATAGGCTAGAGTCTACCTATATAATTAAACACTAAGTTACTTAAATAACTAGAAGATACTATATAAAGTATTCTTTACAAAAGTTACTAAGAATTAAAGAATTATAGTATTAATAAGAAAGCTAAACTTAGCCTACTTAAAAGTATATAGGTATAAAGCCTTTATAATAACTAATAATATATATTATAGTAAATTAAGGCTATAACGTTTAGATCTAAAAGTATAGATTAGCTACTTTGTAAGATACTAGTTATTAAATATCTACTAGATCTAGGTACTATCTATAGCTAAGGTAATAAGTATATAGGATATAATCTTTAATAAGTAAACAATTTTTAATAGTAAAAGAGAGGATCTAATAGATAACTTTATATATTAAATACTAGAAGAGATTGCTACCTATATTAAAATAATTAAGCTCTTAGTACTAGTATACAAGCTAGAAATAGAGTCCTTCTATAAGGATAATACTAAGTTAGATATATTTATAAATAATAAAGAAGATCTACCTAGCTACTACTATAAAAGAAAGATTATAGACTACTATCTAACTCCTTTACTATCTCTACCTCTAGTAGTAATACTAGCTTATTTAATAACTAGAGACTAACTAGAGTTAATAGTATATAATAGATATAGCTTATCTAAAACTATGCTATAAGTAGTAGCCTTTATAGCTAGTACCTAAGTAGGTAACCTTAGAAAATACTAAGGAAAACTTGTAGATAAAGCTAAGATAAAGAAGATACTTGTAAAAGGACTAAAGCTCTACTATAATTAACTCCTATTACTACTCTTATACTAAATAAACCTAGAAAGCTATCTAATAGGCGAGTTATTTAAAGAAGCTAAGCTATTCTACTTAACTAGCTATTGCTAGATAAAATTATAAACTAAAGTACTAGCTAAACCTATCTAGCGTTCTAGCTAGTAGATACTAGACTATATATAGGTATATACGTATAAGCTTAATAAATATTATTAATTTATTAAATAT
The DNA here is from genome assembly GCA_028456385.1 of Ophiosphaerella korrae. Lineage (NCBI taxonomy): Eukaryota > Fungi > Ascomycota > Dothideomycetes > Pleosporales > Phaeosphaeriaceae > Ophiosphaerella > Ophiosphaerella korrae. The sequence goes on along the minus strand of JALNQF010000488.1, from coordinate 5,133 downwards.
AAAGCTTAACTTATAGTATAAAGAGACTAGTAATAAAATATTATAGTATAAGAGACTTACGCTATAATACTAGCTAGCTAATCCTTTTAGATACTTATAGCTATTACTACTAAATATAATCTTAAACTAAAATAGTACAACGTAACTAACGCCTTTATTTATATAGTAATAGACTAAGAGATCTATATAAGAATACTAAGGAGATACTAAAAGAAAGGTATAATTCTTAAAGTCTAAAAGGCCCTATATAGTCTCTAGATCTTACCTCTTCTATAGTAGAGAGAATTTATAGCTATACTTAAAGCTATAAGCTTTTAAATAGTACTATACAAATTATACTATATAGTTAAAGATAGAATTATTATTTTCTTCTACGTAGATAATATTATTATTATATATAATAAGTAGAAGACTAAGAAAGTATAGTAAGTAACTAATCTTCTAAAAGAAAAGTATACTATTACTAGAGAAATAGATCTCTAATAGTTTCTTAGTGTTAAAGTAATTTAAGATAGAGAGCAATGTATAATTTAACTACTATAGGTAGTATATATTAATAAGATAAGTTAGCTTGTAGATAAACTATACGTCTATTACAATATACTTATAGCTACTACTAAACTTAAAGCCTATACTAGTTTAGTAACACTATCTAAGATTAATAAATACTAACGTAAAATTAGTTTACTTCTATTTACTACTATAACTACTTAGCTAGATATAGCTTTTATAATATTGTAACTAGCTTGTTTTCTTATAAACCTAAGTACTACTTACTATAAAGCTACTAATTAAGTACTTATATACCTCTCTTATACGAGATTAAAGGTACTCTAGCTAGGTAGAAGTAACTTATTATAAGTTACTAGTAATACTTCCTTTACTAATAATACTATAGACTAAAAAAGTTTATAAGGCTATATAATTAAACTTTTTAATAGGCTTATTATATAGAGAGTAAATAAGTAAGATATAGTTACTACTTCTATAACTAAAGCTAAGTTACTAGCCCTATTATAGGTAGTAAAAGAAGTAATCTTTATATTAAAACTTCTTAATAAACTACACGTTAAGCTCTCTACAAACTATATTATAATCTAGTATAATAATACTTAAATAATCTAGCTTATTACTAAAGAACTAGCTAAGCTATAAACTAAGCTTTAGCACGTTAATATCTACAATTATTAGCTAAGACAAGAAGTCTCTACTAGCTAAATTAAAGTAGAATATACTCTATTAATAGAGATAATAGTAGATAGCTTTATAAAAGTCTTACTAGTAAATAAATAAGAAAGCTTCTTAAAATAGCTTAGACTAATAGAAGTAATAGAACACTAAACAATATATAAAGTACCTCTAGATAAAATCTAAGACTACTTTAAAAATCTTACACTTATCTTATAAATATCTAGCTTACTAATAAGTTACTAACCTAAAGGGGTATATTAGATAAGTTATATAATTAGATACTTAATAGCATGTATATAGAGAGGCGTAATAGATTCTAGGTATACTTAGAATCTATTAATTAGCTCGCTTAAGCTAGTGCTACGATCTAATTAGCTTAGCGTATAGGCGTAATAATTGCTAAGCTACTAACTTTACTATAGCTAAAAGGATTATAGCCTTAACCTTTACAAATAAAAGAATTAAACAAAGAATCTTATATACAAGGAGATAGACTACGTTAGTATAACTAATATAATAAAGAAACTAGCACCTTAATAGAAGGGGTGTTAAGGATCTAGCTCGCTACTATCTTAAGAGACCTAGCTAAGACTACTATATTGTAGATATATAAATAGAGCGTAGGGCTAGAAATAGAGAGAATAATTAATCTACTTAGTTTATACTTATTACTTTTAAGTTATAGGTAACTAACTAAAAAAGGGCTTTTCTAAAAGCCTTAGTATCCCTCTCTAATAAGGTCCTTATATAGCTATTACAAAAAAGCCTTTTTATTAAATTACTATAACCTCCTTTAAATCTAACACTAATACTATAAAGAGTCTTAGTTTTTCCCTTATTTTATTAAACTTCTTAAGTATAGGTATCTTAGGTAGCTTCTTTGTTATACTTATTTCTAGTTATTAAGTAATTAGTTCTATCTAGTTTTATCCTTCTATAATAGCTTTAATTTATACTTTATTTTATTTTTAGTAGTCTTATAGTTCTTTGTTCTACGTCTCTAAAGTATTAATTACTATTTTTATATCTTTTTTTTCTAAGATTAAGTTGTTTATATAATCTCTAATTGCTTTCTATACTATATTATCTAATTTATAACTACTTATAAGTACCTTAGTTACTTATTTAGTTAAACTTTCTACTATTATATTAGCTAAACTATACGCTACTTATGCTTCGCTTCTTATAATAACTAAATTAGTAAGGTGTTATAAAGTACTAGGGTTAACTTCCTAATAGCTTATTAGGAGTATTAGTAGATTAAGAAGTAATAACAAAAGCTTGTATTATAATTAAGTAATAACTATAAATAATAGTTGATTTGTATATACAATATTAAGTATTAGCGTTCTAGGTTAGAGATTAGATTACTAATACTATCCTAATAATACGCATTACTACTAGCTATATACTTGTACTTTTTAGCCTACTTTATACTTTGTATTTACTAAGATTGTAAATTATAAATTTATTACGTATCTAGCTTTATACTTTATATTTACTAAGATTATAAATCGCGAATTTATTACGTGTCTCTATTATAGTTAATTTCCTAATTAAGTTTACTACCTTATAGAATATATACGTTGTTGTTATCTATAGTAAAGCTAATTAGTTCTATTTAGCTTTCTCTTATTATAACTATAACAAGAAGCCCTTACTAGACTAAAACCTACTTTAGCTAGAGCTAATCCTTGTATAAGATAAATCTAGTAGCGTATATACTAAATATTTTATAGAGGCTATTATAAATATAAAGTATAAATTATATAGAAAAAACGTAGGATAGTAGTACTTAGTCTAGTAGATAGGCTATCTAAAGCCTACTTAGAAACTAGTAGAAGAATTTACTAGGTATAACGTAGCTTTTTAGTATTACTTTTATAACCCTAAGTAGCTAATACTACTTATACTACGTATACCTCCTAGCTAGTCTTCTAATACTAAAGAGGCCTAAGCCTACTAAACTTAGCTTATAGATAGCTTTAGTTCCTTATACTAAATTAATATAAGTACTTTATACCTAGGGCGCCTATTTTTTAAAAGAGCCTAGTACCTAATAGCTATAATACTACCTAAATACTAGTTATCTAAAGGCTTTATAGTAGAGACCTACCTATATAGTACGCTTTATTTACGTAAGACTTTTTATCTAGTAAATTACGTAAATAATTACTATTTTTGTAAAAGTTCCGCTCTCTATATAGTAGCTATAACTACTTTTAGGTTTAATTTTGTTATTATAGAGTTAAGGTAGTAGAAAAGAGTTTATAGTTAATACGTTTTATATATAGAAGTTGCGTAAAATCGAAAATCTTACTAAAATCTATAAAAACCTTAGCGCTATACTTGTATTAAACTAGTTATACTTAACTAAATTAACTTAAATTAACTTTCTTAGCTTATACTAGAGCTATCTACTATATACTATAGTAATAAGCTAGTATAAGCTGTTATTTTAGCTCTAGGGATTTACTTTTTAAGAGGAGAGAGACGTATAAAGAAGTACTAAGTAAACTTACTAATATACTCTTTTAGCTACAAGATTTACTAGCTACTAGGTAACTACCTTACTTACTAAGTAGTTACCTAGTATATATAGCTCTAATACTTCTCTCTTAGTTAGCTCTCTATCTACTATTTACTTTCTTTTTAATTAATTAGTTACTACACCTCCTAAAGCTATCTTACGTAAAGTCTACCTTATAAGTATATAAGCTAGTACTACTCTAAGAAATACTAAGTAAAGGTATATTCTTAGTCTTCTCTTTAAAACTCTTGCGCCCTAAAGATTAGAAGCTCTTACTAGACTAAAACCTACTATAGCTAATTCCTATTATTATTACTAATAAAGAAACTAGTAGTGTATATAAAGAATACCTAGTAGAAGCTATCTTAGACGTACGCTTTAAAGAGCGTAGAAAATACGTAAAATAGTACTACTTAGTCTACTAGACTAGCTATAACAAACCTATATAGAAGCTAGTAGAAGAAATTATAAAATATAAAGCTACCTTTAACTTTTACTAGAACTACTTAGAGAAAGCTAAACTACTAACTCTATATATACCTAAAAAATAGAGCCTTAATAAAAACGTAACCTATTAGAGTACTTTAGCTTACTAATAGGTATAAAAAAGCCTTTATAAGGCGTAATTACTACTTTTAATACTTACTAGAACTACTTAGAAAAGCTTAAAAATACTAGCTATATACTAAAATAGAGCCTAATAAAGACGTAACCTATTAGAGTATCTAAGCCTATTAGTAAGTATAAAAAGTACTTCTAAAGCGTAATTAAAAAACTTTACTACTAGCTAAAGCTAAATTATAGTATAAAAAATAGTAGAAGTAGTTTACTATAGCTAGTAAGTATAAAACTCTTTTTAGGTTAAGGCATACTCCTACTACTATAGCTATAACTACTACGCTCCCTTATAACTAGTTACGCGTAAGTCTAGTTTACTATTGTAGAATTTATAACTAGCTACTAAATTCCTAGCTAGAGCTACTCTATACTACCTACCCCCTAATACTTATAAATATTAAGCTTACTAAGTCCCCTATATTAATAAACCTACTTATTATAAAGCTTATATCTATAGTAAGTACCTATAGAAAGATCTAGCGCTATTAAGTTACTTAGTAGTATTAACTTTACTTTCCCTTATACTATATATAAATATTTTAGGTTTAATTTTATTAGCGTAGAGTAAAAGTAGTAAAAAAAGGTTTATAGTTAACACGTTTTATATATAGAAGTTACGTAGGTCTTAATTTTATACTAAAATTAACGAAAACCTTAGCTCTATACTTAGTAAATAACGATTTTAACTCTAAAAATAGTTAACCTCCTTAACCCTAACTACTACTACTACTACCTAATAGGTATTATTAGTTAATTAGAGCCCTTTTTAAGCTCTAGGAATTTACTCTTTAAAA
>JALNQF010000487.1:0-26893 GCA_028456385.1 Ophiosphaerella korrae | reverse complement strand
CGCTCGTTTAATTCTTTTAATAATTTAGTAAGCTTCTAATTAGTAGATTTTATAATATATTACTAATATATTATTAACGTAGAAGAGAAAGAGTATTTTACGCTCCTTATTATAGAATAAGTATAGCTCTTCTTTTAAGACTATAAAACTAGCTTATTTAAGTATTCTTAAGAGCTCTTTATACTAGAGGAGTAGTAAGTCTTTAAGGCTATACAGCGCTTAATTAAGCTTAACGCACTTACTAGCTACTTTAAACTTATCTAGGAGCTTATAGATAACTACTAGTTAATAATCTCTATATACGTAAAGGAAAGCTCTAATAACGTTATACTAAGCTACTTCTAGGTTAAACTTAGCTATAATCGCTATTATAGTTTAAAACGAGCGCGCTACTAACGTAGTAGCGTAAGTTAATTATATTAAATTAATTATTTAGAGGTCTCTACGCACTACAATCTAAGCTTTATACTTAAGAAAGTAGCTATCTTAGTTAAGTTTGTATATAAAAACCTACTTTAGAGGTAGTAGCTAATTACTTAATTACGAGCGCTCTATCTCCTCCTAGGTGCTAGCTACTAGTAGCGTATTAATCTCTTTCTAAGCTACTTATTTAAAGAGCTACCTATATAAGTACGTATATAAGTACTTCTAATTCTATAGTAGTAGTAGTAGCTTATCTTAATATAGATAAGCTTATAGCTATAGCTATAGCTTAAGCTAAGTAGCTACTATAATTATAGCGTTTACTACAGCGAGCTCTATATTTAGGTTATAGTCTATTAGTACTTATAAGAGTAGCTCGTCTAGTATACTACTCTATTTACTCTACTTAGGTTTATATAATAATAAGTAAGCGCTTAAGCTTCTAGCGCTATTGTCTAGCTTATTATTTTAGAGTCTTTAGCTTAATCGCGTTAGCGCTAGCTATTACTAGCGTATACGCTACTAATAAGCTCTAACTATATTATTTAGAGCTACATAAGATATAGCTACTTAATAAAAGATAGTATCTACTTTATTTAGAGCTATAGAAGCTATAGCTACTTAAGGAGAGGTAGTTTAATAAGTAGCTATTTAATAAGTTAAACTCTTATCTATTAGCTACTTTAAGGCGCTCGCTTCTCTAGTTAATTATAATTCCTAGGAGCTTTTAGATACTTTACTATATTAATTTCTATAATTAATATTAGTACCTATATACTAAACTCCTCTAGGTTTAGGTATTTACTCTAGAGTTTAAAGGCTACTAAGCTTAAGTTACTCTATATAGATTCTATATAGTTTACTAGCTAAGCTTACTACCTATATAAGATCTACTCCTTATTCTACTAAGATAGCTAGCTAGCTAGCCTAGCTTTTAGTATTATATAGAGCTCTACCCCCTAGATTTTACTCTAGGTGCTTACTTTACTAGTTACCTTCTAGGATTTAAGCTGCTTTATAGAGCTAGTTATATATATTATCTTAGGTCTCTTTTATATTGCGCGCTACGTCTTTATATAATACGTTAACAAGTTTTTAAATCTCTAGCTTTAGGAGCTCTTAATAAGCTTTACTCCTCTTATTATAGAAGAGCTACTTATTAAACGTTACGTTACGCGTTGTAATTACCTAATCTAATTCTAGGACCTATATCCTATATATATTAGATACTCTATATCTTACTAGATATCTAATATAGCCCTAAGGGCTTATTTTAAAGCCTCTCTTATTACGCCTAGCTACTTGCTCCTTATTAAGTAGATATACGTAGTAGCTATAAGTGTATACTCTACTCTAATCTAGCTAAAGGTCTACTATAGTAGCTCTTACTTACTTAAGCTAATAGTATCTAAAGTACTATCTAAACTAGCTATTAAGTACTATATTAGGAGCTTATATATTATAAGCGTAGCTTAGGCTTATATTATATAGCTACGTAGCTACTTCTACTATCTCTAGCTAGAGCCTTTCTAGTAAGTTAGTACTTATCCTTATCTTAATTACTTTTGTTATTATTTTTTAACTAGCTCTCTTAGCTCTTCTATTTAGCTCGTATATATATACTAGAGTACTCTTAACTATAATCTCTTCTTATTTAGCTTAAATCTAGAAGCGTATCTTACCTCTCTATAAAAGCGTTACTACTTTATTATCTTACTAGAGTACGTATATATAGAGCTTATAGCGCGTTAGTAGTAGCTTTATAAAGCTTTTAAATACTTTTATTATTTCTTAGAGCGTTTTACCTTATAATAAGTAAGTATAGAGCTTACTACTATACTTATACTTAAGTAGTATAGTCTAAACTTCTCTAAAGCGGCTAGTAAGTATATTAAATAGGTCTTACGCTACTCGCTAGTATAAGTGTAAAGCTCTCTCTCTAGGCTACTTTAAGATAACTTACTTAGTGTACGCTATTAAGTAATACTTGTACTTAATACGCGCTATTCTATTAATACGTACGTTTCTTGCGCTTGTTACTAGCGCTCGTAGTACTTCTAGTCTAAGATAACTAGCTCTAGCGTACTAGAGCTCTTCTAAGTCGCTTCTAGGCGTTGTACGCTATAAGTTAAGCTAGTAATTAACTTAATTACCTTAAGTTACACTTATAATAGTTAGATAAAACGTAATAGGCTTGTATTTAATAAAAGTAAGGTTATATTTACGTATTAGCGTCGCTAGTACAATACTCTCTACTAGTATTCCTATTCTTAGAGTTGCGTTAAAACCTTAATACTATACTCTAGCTTACTATAATTAAGCTTTAGATACTATATTAATATAAAATCCTTTAACTACTACTACTTTATAAAGTACAAGATTCTCTATACGCTTACTATAAGTACTATTTAGAGCGTTCTTAAGGATTTAAGTACTTTTACTAAGTATTAGAAACGCTTATATACTTACTTCTACGTAGCTTATACTTTTTACTCTTATAAAAGAGCCTAGTTCTATAAGACTTATTAAGTTAACTAAGTAGAGAGTAGCTCTATTATTAAGTATAGTACTCTTAGAGAGTAAGTAAGTATTAAAATCTAGCGTTAAGTAGGCTTTAGGAGTAAGCTTAATAAGTTTACCTAAGTTAATAAGCGTACCTAGGTTAATAAATATACCTAGGTTAATAAGTGCTACGTTTAGCTAGCCTAGATAAGCTAGAGCCTTTAATTTAACTAACTCTAAGCTAGCTTTAACTAGTTCCTAAGAGGGACTAGCTTACTTTTAAGTTACTAGGGTTTTAACTACTATAAAGCGTAGCTTATCTAAATAAGCCTATATTTTTACCTTTCTATTATTGTCTATTTTAAATAGACTACCTATAAGCGCTACTTATATCTATCTATAATCTTATAGCTTCTAGTAGTAAGCTTAGCTATATAGGTAGTTATATTTTAAGTTAGAGCTTAATACTTATAGCTTAGATCCTCTAAACGTTATAAATACGCTAGCTCCTTAATTAGTAGTTTAGAGCTTATACTCTTATAATAGAGCTAAGTAGATACTACTAATTTACTTTAGCGTAAGTGCCTTTAAGCTAAGGACTAAGCTCTAGATTACTAATTAGCTTATTATCTAAGCCTAGTCTAGAGCTAGCTTTAGTATTAACGCCTCTAGAAAATCTTATACTATAAGCTTACCTATTACCTCTATAATATTATATGCGATTATACACTAATATAGGCGTAGCTACTTATTATACTAGAGCTCTAGTAATTAGCGTCTTTAGTAAGCCTTTTATAGATAGGCTTAGTATTAAGCTTAGATAAGATTACTAGCGCTAGTATTAGATAAGGCTAGTAAGCTCTTTAGCGTTTAGATAAGCTCTTATAATATAGCTTTATTGTTTATAAGTAGAGTTATCTTAGCTATTACTAGATAGCTTAGATTAACTATAGCGTTTACCTAGGCGCTTAGAGCTCTAAGGCGTACTATTCGCGATACCTAGGTATCTTTTATAGCCTAGTATTTCTCTATTATAAGCTTATAGGTAGCTACCTCTTTTACTATTACTAAGCTCTTTAGTTTAAGTTAAACTAGTTTGTTAGCGTAGATATTAGGGACGTTATTAGCTTCTAAATTAACTAGCTACTAGATACCTAGCTTAAGAGTATTATAATAGAGTTATATAAACTATACTAGCTATTATAAGTACTTATTAAGTAGCGTAGTACTTTTATTAAGTAGAGTAATCTTACTATAAGATATTATAAGTAATTAAGTAATAGATAAGATAAGATAAGATAAGATAAGTTAGGATAAGAGTATACTAAGCTCGTGATCTCTTACTATAGTATATAGGATAGAACTATTAAGTAATTTTTAGTACTAAGCTTATAACTATTATAAGATATAAGCTTAAGAATAAGTAAGAGATAATTATTAATTAAAGAGCTATCTAAGCTAAGCTACTTATATATAGTAGAGTAGCTTAAATAGCTTATATAGCTTACTTACTACTATAGGCTTACCTAAATTATATAGAGTAAAGCTCTAACTTATAATATAATAAGTTTAATTAAAAAGTTAATTATAATATAGATTTATAATAACTTTATAATTTATAATTTTAGTAAATATAAAGTATAAAGCTAAGTACGTAATAACTTTATAATTTATAATCTTAGTAAATATAAAGTATAAAGCTAGCTAAGAAGTATAGGTATATAGTTAGTAATTACAACTATTATTAGGATAGTATTAGTAATCTAATCTCTAACCTAAAACGCTAATACTTAATATTATATATATAAATTAACTATTATTTATAGTTATTACTTAATTTTAATATAAGCTTTTATTATTACTTTTTAATCTACTAATACCTAATAGTAGTTACTTGTAGTTAATAATAGGTAACTCTATTATACTTTATAAGGTAGACTTTATATAAAATAACTTAATAAAGTAGTTTTAATAATTAACTAAAAAGAATAAATAGTAGATAAAGCTATCTAAGTAAGTACTAGGTATATATACCTAGTAGCTTACTAAGCGCTAACTAAAAGTAAAAAAGTAGTTAAATATTAGTAAGTTTATAATATTAGTAAGTTTGTAATATTAGTAAGTTTATAATATTAGTAAGTTATAAACTTACTAATATTAGTATAAAAATAAGAGATATAAGAGATAACTCTCTTATAGCCTTAAAGGGTTAACTAAAAGATACTATATAGTTTAGCTACCTTTTACTAGCTTAATTTTTAGCTAGTTTAAAAGGCCTACTTTAAAAGAGTAAGCCTACTTTCTTTTTAAGCCTACTAGGCGCGCTAGGTAGGTAGTATTACAAGAGTTATAAGAAGACGCGTCGCGATTTTAGTAGGGTAGCTAGATAACTAGTGTAGCCGGATAAGTAGTAAAACACGTTAATACGAAGGTACTTAGTAAGTCGACGACTAGGCACCTTATTATACTAGTATTATTTACTATTTATCTATCTATTTAACTAACTTTTATCTTAGCTCTTTTCCTTTCTACTCTTTGCAATTAGATTATAAACTACACGAATTTAATATTTTAAGCTTAATATTAGATATTGTAGCTTTAAGAAGACCTTTTACAAGCTGCTTTTAGTTAAAAAACTGGGTGCAATAACACTTATCTGTTTGTATTCCTTTAAAACATGTCCCTTTCTTAAGACAAAGATGCTCCTATAGACCTAAACCTAGGGGACTGGCTTTGATTCCACCAATGTAGAGATGTAACTAAGCTGCAGGATAATCTACGCACCTTTCAAGCGTCCAAAGATCAGGCTACTAAAGATCACGCCTTCTACGACAACGACAACAACAACGACAAAAAAAAAGGAGTTAGGTGCTTTGACAGAGCTCCTCAGATTACTGCGCTCAAGACTTTGAGCTCTACGTTATGCATGGGGCAAAGCGATGCCCGGATTGCCCGAACGGGGTGCGTCCATTTCCCGACGCAGGTTTGCCGTCGGATTGTTTACCAAGTTATATGTCTTCTAGTCTAAGATTGCTAATATAATTAGGCTATGAAAAGAAAAATAAGGAAAGAAAACTTGAAAGGCATTCAGGCTCTAGTAGCAGCAAGGGCTTTTGCCTCTTTGAGAAGCACCTCTGATCCTCTAGCGACGTGGTCGATGCGAAGTCGCAGCTTCTTCGTCTTATCGTCAAGATCTGCTGAGGCAGCAGTGGCGAGTGCAGCGCGCTCTGCGGTAGCAGTTCCACCCGAGCTAATCCTAGAGGCGACAAAGGCTTCTGGGCTCAGGATCTTTTCCAACTCCCTAACTGTGAAAGTATTGAAAGCTTTGTCCTTGATAAGCGAATCGCGGAGCTCCCCATTGTGAATACCGGCTTGCTCGTGAGCAGCGACCAAACGAGCAACGCTCTCATGAGCGTCGCGAAAACTAAGACCACCCGAAGAAACGAGAGCATCTGCCAGCGCGCTCGCGGTGGACCAGTGTTTGCCTGCTGACATGCGCATGGCGGATACATCAAATTCAATTGTCGTGATGACTTCACGCAACAGAGCAATGGCTCCTTTCGTCTCGGTACACTGGCCGGGCAGTAGGTTGTGGACATAAGACTGGTCCACGTCGGTTGATGTGGCCGTATGCATTACGCCGAGGTGGCTTGCGGACCAACCGGCCGCGACACCGGCGAGACCACGTATGCGCTCTAGGACCATAGGGTTACGCTTTTGTGGCATCATGCTGGATGTACCACAAAGCGACGCATGGATCCGCACGTGGCCGACTTCGCTCGAGGACCAGTAGTTCAGATCTGAGGCGAGGCGGCTGATCGAAGAGAGCGTCGCGGCCAGAACGCTGGCAAGTTCAGCACCCATATCGAGTGATGCCATCCCAGCATCGCGCGCATTGGGGATGGTACAACGGAAACCGAGATGTGCCGCCGTTTCGGCACGGTTGATGGGCCACGAGGTTCCACTGTAAGCAGCGCCGCCAAGTGGGCTCACATTAAGACGGTCGTAGGTTTCCAGAAGCCGATCGAGGCAGCGGGATAGGCCCCAGTAATGGGCGTTTAGATAATGGTCAACTGTCGTGGGCTGGGAGTGCTGCAGATGGGTGTACCCGGGCATGATGGCGCCAGCGTAGCGCTCAGCAGTGGCCAAGATGGCGGCACCGAGGCGGGTCAGCTCTTCGATGACTTGTATCAGGTTTTTGCGGTTCACGAGTCGCCAGTTGGTATGTTTCTGGTCGATTCGGCTTCGGGCGCGCTGAATATCACGGCCGCGGGGTCCCAGGACGCCCTCTAGGTAGCGTTCGATATGAAGACCAAGAGTGCCTACCTCGGGATCAGCGGCGAGAATGGCAGCCGTGTCGCCTTCCCAGAGTTCGAGAAGAGCCTTGACAATGTCGCAGCCATGCTTTGCATCGAAGACGCCCGTGTGTGTGAGCATGACGGCGTGGGAAATGTCAGTCAGGACATATTCCTGGAGGCTGAGCAGCTCATCGTCGAGTTCGAGCTTATTAACGTGTTCGATTAGCAGTGTTGATGGCTTGGTTCCGAGACGGCCTTCCGTCAAATACGTCTTCGTCGTTGTGCTATCGCTGCACTTGCGCTTGGTTGCCGTGCCCGTGAAGATTGTGGTGGACATGATGGTGTTCTGCGGCGCGATGAACACGAGCTGATCAAAAGAAGCGACTTCTTCGCTGAGAAAGACTTCTTTATCATGTGGACAATCATGATGATGATCGAAAGTCCCTGAGCCTGCTGTGTAGAGAGAAGGTGCATTCGCACACAATGAAAGTCGGCCCGAGCGAGCTTTTGCCGCCACTCCCCGTCACGCTAAATTCTAATTCAAAAGTCGGTCCGGGCGGGCTTTTGCCGCCACTCCCCGCCACGCTAAATTCCAAAGCAACCGAGCCATCCTGGGAGCGACAGTTTTCTCAGAGACGGCGTTTATGTATGAAGGCGGGGAATCGCGGCACCCTGCCCAAGTGGGAAGTGGCAGCAAGAAACAATCACCACACATCGCCTGGTGTCCAAGGCAATAGAAACCGAACTTCCCCACGGGGTAAAATCTTTACCCACATGACGAGCGTGCGATGTCCTCCCAGGACATTCTATAAAGTCAAACCATCTGCCAGTCCAGGCGCTGTCTTGTCGACCCCATCTGCGATATCCTCAGTCCTTCAGGTCTTTATTCCTCTATGTTCGTTTGTCTATCCTCACCGACTGGACATCATGGGCCGTTTCAATCGCCCCGCGAAGAGCTATGAAGAGCGCCTTGCCGAAAATATCAAACTTGTTGGTCCAGAAATTGCCGCGGTATGCTCGATGCCATCTTTCACCTCCTACCTTAGGTCACTTCACTAATCTTGGTTTGCGTCCTAGGCTCTTCCTAGAGAGCATAAGCCATGGTACACGCAAATACACCTCATTCGACTCAATGCCCTTATCCTTCTCTGCTGCATGTCAGCTGCGACAGTTGGATATGACGGTAAAACGCTACCTTGATGGAAGATGAAGCCCAAAGTAACATTTTAGATAGGCGCAATGATGAATGCCTTACAGATCAATCCGTCGTGGAAGTCGTTCTATCAATATCCTACCAAGTCCAAGCTAGGTGCTATCAATGCCATGATGCCCACTGGAAAGATAGTCGGCTTCGTCTTTGTTGCGCCCTTCTCCAACCGCTACGGACGAAAACCGTCACTCGTCGTCGCATTTGCCATCACTGTGGCTGGAGCTGCGATACAGGCCGCGTCAACCAACTTGGGGCTCTTGGTATTCTCGCGCTTTGTTCTTGGTTTTGGTTGCGGTGTAATGTCTCAACCCGCTCCCATATTAATAGCAGAGCTAGCGTACCCTCCTCATCGTGGGAAGATCACGGCGATCTATCATTGTTTCTATGTGAGTCCAGATATTTGAGGGCCAGCATCTGCTGTACACTTGTTAATTTTTGTCCAGTTTGTCGGCGCCATTGCAGCGGCATGGATCACTTTCGGCACACTTAAGATGACTGGATCCTGGAGTTGGAGGATCCCCACACTCCTCCAAGGGGCCTTTCCTTTAGGACAGCTCGTCTTCTCCTTCTTCCTTCCGGAGTCGCCGAGGTAGGTTGTTACGATGACTCTTAACTCAGCCCTCTACTGATTATCTCGTCTGACTTTCTCTTTACGCAGGTTCCTTATCGCAAAGGGTCGGGACGAAGAAGCCAGAGCATTGCTCATCAAGCATCACGCCGCTGGTGATACAGATTCACCACTCGTTGCACACGAAGTGGCTCAGATCCGGAAAGCCGTACGAACCGAGAACAACTCCGAGAAGCGACCAAAAATCAAGAAGATGGTGAGCGACCCTGCGAACCGCCGACGGCTTCTCATCTCTGCCATTGTTGCTGTCACTGCCCAATGGGCCGGAAACACCGTTGTGTCATATTATCTGACACTCGTCCTCGATGGTATCGGTATCAGGGACTCTACGCATCAGTCTCTCATCAACGGAGGACTGCAGATTTTCAACTTTATCGCTACGATCGGATGCGGCGCTATGCTGGTTGACCGCCTGGGACGCCGCTTCTTATTCCAGTGGTCCGCCATTGGCATGACCATATCATATGTTGTACGTATCTTTTCTTTGAATCCATCTTCTGTACACTGTATCGAAATGTAACACCACCCAGATCTGGACAATACTGAACTCCCGGTTCGATGCCACCAACTCTCTCGCCTACGGCTACGCCGTCCTCCCCATGCTTTTCATCTTCTACTTTCACTACGACATTGCACTCACACCGCTCCTCTACTCCTACCCCACAGAGCTCTTCCCCTATGAGTGGCGAAGCTGGGGTGTCGCATTCACCCTAATCATCACGAATCTTACACAAATCATTGGGCAGGTCAGTAACCCCGTTGCACTCGGTGCGCTGGGCTGGAAGTACTATATACTCTTCTGCCTAATTGACGCATTATTCGCTGTGCTGGTGTGGTTATTATTTCCAGAGACGAAGGGAAAAAGCTTAGAGGAACTTACGGGATTGTTTGATGATTTAGAAAGGAAAGATGTGTTTGCGTTTGAAGGGCGGGTCGAGGAGAAGGAGAACGATGAGGACGGGGATGAGAACAAGAGGGTACATCATGATATTGCTTCTAATTAAGCGCATCATGACTTTCAGAGTGACAGTATCAGGGTGTATTACTTTAGTAGTACTGTCCGAGCGCTTGCCTTGCTTTCTGATCGTTCAAATGCACCTATTACTAGAGCTGCTCTCTTTCGGTCTTCCACAGCACGTATGATCGCGATATTGTCTCTCTCAAATTCGAAGCTCGCGATATTCTCCATCTGTAGCTCGTGGTCGTCTATGGGATTACCACATGGTCGGTAACTTGACTTGATGGGAAACAAACCATGCCTCGTCAAGGTCCGCCGAGTTGCACCTCACACGGGTGGCATACATACAATCAAGCAGTGATCTACCGAGCTTCTGTCTACATAAGGATGAAAGGCAGGGGGAGGCAGGACCTCACCCCGCAGGAACCGATCCTCCCATTCAAAACACCATCGTGGCAGCGACAACCTAATACCACAGAGTCAAAACATTGAAAAATCCCGAAGAGAACACAACAAAAACGCAACGGACCACGTTCTCGATATCTAAACAGATGGGAACCGAACCGAAGTCTCAACCAACACCAAAGGAGCTAATACGATATGTCAAAAGCCTTGATAAAAGTGGCCTTCCTCCAACACAGTAAATAATACAAATATTTGCCGCTATTATGGCTAAGAAGGATGTCAGCATATCGTAGGTCAATCGCTTCACTAGGCGCAACGTTGAATCCGTGTACTCCCTTCGGCACTCTCCTAACCCTCCCCAGCCAGCGTCAGCAACACATTCGTGTAAGTTTTACACGCCGGAAACTCTCCCGCCCAATACTTAAATGTAGCTAGTGCCTTCTTAACCCCGTCTTCCCATCCCTCCGGCGTTCTCAACCGCGCTACTTTCGACGCGGCAAGCAGCAGACTAGCTTCCTTCAGCTCGTTGCGAAGTTGCAACCATGTGCCGTGGTGTCGATGGTTTATCTGGCTGTGTTGCAGATAGTTCAATGCGTTTACCAGAGCCTTCTCGGCTAGCGCGCAAACGACTGGGTGACATTCTGGTTCGTGGAGCGCGTGAAAGAGGAAAGGGCGGTGCATCAGTTCAAGGACGCGGTAGTAGCGTCCGCGGCTGTATTGTTGCCACTCCGTGCTCGCTACATCCGGTATATCAGGAAATTGTATTGATGGAGGCAAATTCTCCCGAAAAGTTTCGACCTGCCGCTCGAATTCTGCGACGATGGGAATGAGGTCTTGGACGTTGGCTGGGCTCTCGATGTGCTTGGATACGACGTTGGCGACGTCGTTGGTGATGCGCCGGAGCGCTATTTCCGAGAGGAAGAAGTACCAGCTATCCTCCTCATGGGAGCCCCATTCCTCTGAAGCTAGGCTCGCAGTTTGTGGGGGTGGGGGGTAGGGGTCCGAAATGCTAGGCTCGCGGAGAGCGGGAAGACTGATTGGAATCTCGGCAAGGATTTCTCTATAGTGGCTCAGATAACGGAGCATGGTATTGACTTGCAAGAACAAACCTCTCCGATTTGAAGCATATCCAGAATAGGCTCGAGTATAGGGCTGATGCTCCTTTGGCGGGATCCTCGTTTCAATGGGATTGTCAGTATGATTCCCTTGTTGCATGGGCGCAAGGTTGAGGTACAAACCCGGTAGACACAAGAATCTGTAGCGAGGATCCTGCTGCGTGGAACATTCGCAAAGCGTGCATCGGTCTGACAAGATACATGTGATAAATACTAGGCATGGCTACTCGTTAGCTAAAAGTATAAAAAAGGTGAACTTCAGACCACTCACCCAGCGAGGCAAAGGCACTGAATAGCAAGAGTGTCCACATTTGACATGGCAGAACCTAAGCGCTTCTCGGCAGCGACGAAGTAGGCTGAGCCTAGTGTCAAATCTGCAGCCCCCGAGGTTGAATATGGTAAGCCACCTGAGCCCTGGCCCGCATTGGGAGGGTGAAATTCCATTGAAACGGCGCCTAGGGCACAGATGAGCAATACCATGCAGGTCTTGAGGTTAAAGAGAGGGCCAAGCTCGTAATATTGTTGACAATATTCATTAACCATCTGCCGGTTGAGGAAAGGGTTTTTAGTATTGACTCTGGTGAAAAACTGGTTTACCAGCCGTTCAATGTAGGGCTTCTCGGTCGAGATATTTATCGAGATGCCTGGGTACCCTGAAGTATCTAAGAGCGAGCGCGTATTAGACTGTGGTAAAACATCGTCAAGGTAAGTGTAAGCTTCCGCGCCATGGAAATCGACGAATGAGAATTTTTGAAGGGGATATAAAATTCTTTCGAAGATGGGCCATCGTAAGATGTTGTCAGTCGCGACCCTAAAGCTGGAATCCAGATTGGCGGTGAGTACAACACATTCCGTGTGTGAGAGTCCATTAGTTGGCTGTGTCTGACGGCTAGACCCGGCTGCCAGTGGCCAGTGGCTGAGAGCTGGGGAAGAACGTATGTCCTTCACTAGAGCCTCAAGCTCAGATAGTCGACCAAGTATCATTAAAGACGCAGTGTCGAATGTTGATACGTCTTGTCGGTTGTAGTCACATGGTGTTCCCATTCGTTGACATGAAGAGCAGGCTGGCCTCAGGTTATCACTATAAGTAGTCGTATCAGTAACGCGGCTTGTGGTTCCTCTTTAGACTAGAGTACATCATCACATCATAGATATCAGTTGAATGCATACCATTTTCGTTTCCGTTCGCGACATGTTAGGCATGCTGCTATGGCTCGTTGACGAGGGTATCCTGTCCTTGGTAAGTCGCGCCTTCTCTTTCCCTCCATCCAAAACGCTTCAGATCGTAGGGGTTAGATATACTGAAAGCTGGGAGGCGAAGTATGTTGCAAAGTGGTCTGATGCCCGACCCAGTTTCAGCCGCGATTTCTCCGCACCTGGGCAGCTATGCCCACTTAGGCTGGCTTGGCGAATAACCAGCGTGCAAACCTTACTAGCCCAACACGCCAACCACTCCGGGGTTGGCCCTGCCTACCTCAACACAAAACATCAGCTCAACGCAATATTTTCGTGAAAATCAACGAAAACAATTAATAACTCCACCACCAACGCCTTTCTAGCTGCCTCACTCAAAATTATGAAACTCTCTACTAGGCAGATTTGGCGTGCCCTGTAGCTCAGTTGTCGCTCCTGTTCACCTGAAGTGTCGCCTTCCTTGCCTCTCTCGCCACCTTACGAGCGACCTTTTCTGCCTCAACTCGGACACGTTGGTCAACAGCAGCGCGAGCCGATCCTGCAAATCAAGATGCTGAATTACGGGGACGAGCGGAGCACGATGTATCACGTGATTGGCCTGCCAGGCGCATGCCAAGAAGGAGACCACCAAGCAGGCCGACAACAAGCTCTATCAAGATCGTGTCTTAAATCCAGGTTGTAACATTACTCTGTTCCGATCCTCCGTCGTTAAAGCCGGCATATAACTACTCAAAAGGGAAACACAGAGACGCAGCTTTACTAACGCTAACAATACAATTTATCTAAAAGTTAATAAAGAAATTACTCCTTAAGGCCCTATTTAGTGCGCTAGAAATTATACCTATTTATTTAAAAATAAATACAAATCGTAAATTTAAACAGCGTATATTTAGGTTACTAAGTAGTTTTTAATTATAAGATAAGTTGTAGATAAGTTACATAACTAGATATGTAATACGCGATTAGATACTTAATAGTATATACGTAGAGAGGCGCAATAGATTCTAGGTATACCTAGAATCTATTAATTAGCTTGCTTAAGCTAATATAGCAATCTAATTAGCTTAGCGTATAAGCGTAATAATTACTAAGCTACTACTTCTACTATAGCTAAAAAGACTATAGCCTTAACTTTTATAAATAAAAGAATTAAATAAAGGACCTTATATATAAAGAGAGAAACTATATTAGTATAACTAATATAATAAAGAAACTAGTACTTTAATAGAAAGAGTATTAAAGATCTAGCTTACTACTATCTTAAGAGACTTAGCTAAGACTACTATATTGTAGATATATAGATAGAGCGTAGGGCTAGAGA
Source organism: Ophiosphaerella korrae (assembly GCA_028456385.1). Classification (NCBI taxonomy): domain Eukaryota; kingdom Fungi; phylum Ascomycota; class Dothideomycetes; order Pleosporales; family Phaeosphaeriaceae; genus Ophiosphaerella; species Ophiosphaerella korrae. The sequence goes on along the minus strand of JALNQF010000487.1, from coordinate 12,839 downwards.
TAGATAGTAGAATTAATCTACTTAGTTTATACCTAGTACTATTAAGTTATAGGTAATTAATCTAAAAAAGGGCTTTTCTAAAAGCCTTAGTATCCCTCTCTAATAAGGCCTTTATATAGCTATTATAAAAAAGCCTTTTTATTAAACTACTATAACTTCTTTTAAATCTAATAATTAAGAGTCTTACTACTTTAATTAAGTTAAGTAAACTAGTACCTACTTAAACCTAATTACTTTAGCTTAAGTATTAGCTTAAGTATTAACTTAAGTATTAACTTAAGTATTAAGCTAAGTATTAAGCTAAGTACTATATACGTATTAGTAAAAGTACTAATCTTTTACTTTCTAGTAGCCTTCTAGTAACTCTTAATTAAGCTAAGTATTAAGTAAAGTACTATACCTAGTATTAATTATATATACTTAAAAAAGTATATATTTTTTACTCTTTTATAGCTTAAAGCTATATTAAGATAGCTAGTATTACTTAACGTAATCTAACTATAATATTAAGAACTAATACTAACTATTATTAGATTTAAAGGAGGTTATAGTAGTTTAATAAAAAGGCTTTTTCGTAATAGCTATATAAGGGCCTTATTAAAGAGGGATACTAAGGCTTTTAAAAAAGCCCTTTTTAGATTAATTACTTATAACTTAATAGTACTAGGTATAAACTAAGTAGATTAATATTACTATCTATCTCTAGCCCTACGCTCTATCTATATATCTACAATATAGTAGTCTTAGCTAGGTCTCTTAAGATAGTAGCGAGCTAGATTCTTAACACTCCTTCTATTAAGGTGCTAGTTTCTTTATTATATTAGTTATACTAATATAGTCTATCTCCTTATATATAAGATTCTTTGTTTAATTCCTTTGTTTATAAAAGTTAAGGCTATAATCCTTTTAGCTATAGTAAGGTTAGTAGCTTAGCGATTGTATATGTAATTGCGCATCTAATTACGTATCGAGTATCTAATCGTGTAACTTATCTAACAACTATACTACTTAGCTTACTTAGCTATAGTTAAGATATATTATATATAAAATCTAAAATTAAATTAACTTAGCTTCTATAATAGAGTTTATAAATATACTAGAACTTATTAATTTTTTATTACTTACTAATTATACTCTAGCGAATAATATTAAAGAACTAATATATTAGTCTAAACTTTTAATAGAAAGCTTTAAAGTATTTAAAAAAGATATTAAGTACTATAAAACTTTCTTAAAGTAATACTAAGTTAATTTATATATATATAATAAGAAATAGATAAGCTTATAGTATATTATAGTCTTTATCTAATTATTAGTCTTACTATATCTACTATATATACTACCTACTAAATTAATTAATAAGATAATATCTTACTAACTTAAAATAAATAGTTAAAATTAATAAGTAGATAGAAAGAAGGTATACTTATAAGTACTATATTAGTTTACTTAAACTAATAAAGAATACTTTAAACTAGAATATATAGATAGCTAAGTATAATTAAGCTACTATAGACGCTAAAACTTATTAAGTTATAAAAGTCTTAAATATTAAAGTAGTAACTAAAAATTTCCTCTTAGCTATAAATAAAGCTATATATATATAGTTAATTAATTTTTAAGACTATAATTACTTTAATAAGTATATAACTTAAAAAGAAATAATAAAATACTTCTAAGAATATATAATAATAGTATATCTTATAAAAAAGAAAAAAGCTACTTTTATAGTAAATAGTACTTTAGTATACTTTACTAAAAGTAGTAAATCTATTTAAAGTAAGGCTAGAGATACTTCTCTTATAGAAAGTATATATTACCTAGAGAAACCTTAATAACTAGAGTATAATACTAGTTAACTTACTTAATAAAAGTTAGGTTTAATAAAAAAAAGCCTATAAATATAGTAACTATACTTATAAAAAAAAGTCTAAAAAGACTACTACTATAAAAGAAGTACTATACTCTACTTATAGTAGATACTATTTTCTAAAAGAATACTATTATATTTATCTAAATATAGTACTAAAGAATTAGTACTTAAATAAAATTATATAAAGACTTATAAGTTATAAATATAAAAATAATACTATATTATAAAGACTAATTAGAAGATTGTCTAAACTTTAGATAAAAAAATTACTAACTTTAAGTTTTATAAAAGAAGAAGATTAACTAAAAAGCTAGTAAATATTAGAGATTAAAAGTATCTTTACTATAATAAGCCTTAATAGCTATTTACTCTAAAACTCTTTTATCTTAAACTTTAGCTTAACTTACTATATTATAAATAATCTTACTTAGGTATCTAACTACTACTTACTTATACTAAATAATTATATATAAGTAAGTAAGTCTAAAATATAAGTAAATAGATATAGATTAATTACTATTATACTAAAAACCTAATTAAGAGAAAGAAAACTAACTATATATAATATAGCTATATACCTAGATATTTTATATAACTTAGTCTCTTTCTAACTACTTTAGTAGAAAAGACTATAGTAAAATACTTAAACTAAACTTATAACTTTAAATAAGCCTAATAAATAAATAATTAGAGAGCTTACTAAGATTTATAGTTAAAAAGTACTTAAGTATTATTTACTATATAATCTATAGTACTAAGTAGTATACTATACTTATAAGCTTTAGACTATAAAAGTACTAGTACTACTATAGTATAAAAGACTTAGATATCTTAAACTATTTATAATTAAATATCTTATCTAGTAAGCTTAAAGAGTATATATATAAAAAGTATCTAGTTTAGTATAATATATATAGTAAAGCTAAGATAAAGTAGTAAGTTAGTTATATACTAAGAATTAGTTATAAAACACTAAGAAAAAGACTTTTTATAAACTTCTACTTATATAAAGTATAAAGTATTACTAATAAAAAAAGCTAGATACTTATTATATAGTAGGGTGACACGAAAAAAAAGCCTAAAAAAATGTTATAGTTTTTAACTAGTAATAACTCTACGAATATAAAAGCTAAAAATATAAGCGAATATAAATCTTAAAGAAAATATCTAGGACTTGACTTTAGTATACTACAAATTTTAATTTCTAATCAAATACAAGCTAGGATTTAATCTATTTAGAGGACTTTTTTTTTTATAAAATTTAATTTTTATTTTATCTAGTATTTAGTAGGCTAGTAGAGATTATATTACCTAATTTTTATAGTATATCTATTATCTACTTAATTAGTTAATTTAAATAGAAAAAAGTAATAACTTTATTACGTAAGATAAACTTACTAAATAGACTACTAATTTATAAGTCTATTAAGGATAAAATAACTTCTAATCTTATTTTTTCTATATCTTTTATAAGTTCTTAATAACTAACAATAAACTTCTTAAAATTTAAACCTAAAGTTAACCTACTTTAATCTTCTAATATACTTTAATTTACTATTACTACTATCTTTAATAGATAGTATATATCTATTAATAATACTATAAAGCGAATTAGTAAAACAAAATAGTAATTTACTCTCTATTAGTAAAGTAATAGAAAGGTATTTTACTAGGTTAAAATTAAGAGAAATAAAATAACTAATTAGAGATTTAATTAGGAATCCTAGGAAGACTAATACAAGATTATTATTTGAAAATAATATTAATATCTCTATTAGGAGCTTCTAATTGTTTATTAAAGAAAAAAGCTATACTATTAACGTTACTAATAAAAAGCTCCTAATTAATAAATAAAATACTAAAAAAGAGTCTACTATTATAAAGACTAGCTAAAAAGGTAAAAAAATAATTAGATTAATACTAAAAAATATATATTTTAAGATATAGAAAGGAGATAGGACGAAATATTACTAAAAATAGGGTAAAAAAAGAGTTAAGAAAGAAATAGTCTTTATATTAAATAGAAATAAGTTTAAAAAATATTCTAATAGGCTAAAATATTCTATTCTTTTTCTACTATATTTTCCTATTAATTATATTATTATAGCTAACTTACTAACTGTAAGGTAGACTTTACGCAAGATAACTTAATAAGGTAGTTTTAACAATTAACTAAAAAGAGTAAATAGTAGATAAAGCTATCTAAGTAAGTACTAGGTATATATACCTAGTAGCCTACTAAGCGCTAACTAAAAGTAGAAAGGTAGTTAAATATTAGTAAGTTGTAAACTTACTAATATTAGTACAAAAATAAGAGATATAAGAGATAACTCTTTTATACGTCTCTCTCCTTTTAAAGAGCGAATTCCTAGAGCTTAAAAAGGGCTCTAATTAACTAATAATACCTATTAAGTAGTAGTAGTAGTAGCTAGGGTTAAGGAGGTTAACTATTTTTAGAGTTAAAATCGTTATTTATAAAGTATAGAGCTAAGGTTTTTACTAATTTTAGTGCGAAATTAAGATGCGCGCAACTTCTACATATAAAACGTGTTAACTATAAACCCTTTTCTACTACCTCTACCCTACGCTAATAAAATCAAACCTAAAAGTATTTGTATATAGTATAAGAGAAGGCAAAGTTAACGCTACTAAGTAACTTAATAGTACTAGATCTCTATATAGGTACCTACTATAGATATAAGCTTTATAATAAGTAGGTTTATTAATATAGGGGACCTAGTAAGCCTAATATTTATAAGTATTAGAGGGTAGGTAGCGTAGAGCAGCTCTAGCTAGGAATTTAGTAGCTAGTTGTAAATTCTATAATAGTAAACTAGACCTACGCGTAACTAGTTATAAGAGAGCGTAGTAGTTATAGCTATAGTAGTAGGGGTAGGCCTTAACCTAAAAAGAGTCCTACACTTACTAGCTAAAGTAAACTATTCCTACTATTTTTTGCGCTATAATTTATCTTTAGCTAGTAGTAAAGTTTTTTAATTACGCCTTAGAGGGCCTTTTTGCGCCTACTAATAGCTAGAGTACCTTACTAGGTTACGTTTTTGTTAGGCTCTATTTTAAGTATATAGTTAGTATTTTAGGCTTCTCTAAGTAGTTCTAGTAAAAGTTAAAAGTAGTAATTACGCTTTATAAAGGGGCTTTTTTGCGCCTATTAATAGTTTTAGGCTTGTCTAGGTAGTTCTAGTAAGGGCTAAAGGTAGTAATTACGCCTTAGAAGAGGCTTTTTTATACCTATTAGTAGGTTAAGATACCCTAATAGGTTACGTCTTTATTAAGGCTCTATTTTTTTAGTATACGTAGAGTTAGTAGTTTAGCTTTCTCTAGGTAGTTCTAGTAAAAGTTAAAGGTAGCTTTATATTTTATTAATTCTTCTACTAGCTCCTATATAGGTTTATTATAGCTAGCTTAGTAGACTAGGTAGTACTATCTTACGTATTTTCTACGCTCTTTAAAGCGTACGTCTAAGATAGCTTCTACTAGGTATTCTTTATATACGCTACTAGTTTCTTTATTAGTAATAATAATAGAGATTAGCTATAGTAAGTCTTAATCTAGTAAGAGCTTCTAATTTCTAGGGCGTAAGAGTTTTAGAGAGAAGACTAGGAATACGCCTTTACTTAGTATCTCTTAGAGTAGTACTAGCTTATATACTCTACTATTATAGATAACTCTCTTAATAGGGTATAGGCTTACCTATTAGTAGTCTAATTTTAGGGTTAGCTAAGTAGTTCTCTAATTAGCTATACTAATATAGGCTTAGTTACTAACTTTATATACTAGTCTACTTTAGCGAGAGGTATTAGCTTAGGCTACTTACTCTTATTATACCTAGAGTATTTTTTCCTTAAAGTAGGCTACTAGGTTACTATAGGTATTAAGTAGCTTGTTAGCTTATATGTGTTAGTTGCGTTAGGCTAGGTTTAGTTAATCTTTATTGTTTTTGCTAGGGTGTATACTACTATAGGGGTAATACTCTAGATCTACAAGAAATAAAGTTATCTTAATAGATATATTAATAGTATTATTTACCTAGAACTTAGCTATATATAGCTAGGCTACTTAGTTATCTTACGCGTAGTTAACGTATTACCTTAAAAAGATCTTTAGGGCTTAATTTACTTGCTTAGTTTAGCTATTAGTTTCTAGGTAGTACGTAGTTAAGAGCTTTTACGTAATATAGAGGCGTTTATATACGTAGCGCTAAAATTAGCTAATAAAAGTTGTCCCTCTATTAGATATAATATTTATTAAGACTCTATAAAGCTTAAAAATAGATATAAAATATTAGGTAGCTTCTTCTAGTTTTAGAGACTTATAAGGGAAGAAATAGCGTCTTTTTATAAGGTAGTAGTAAATTACTAGGATATATTTATAAATCTAGCCGCTATTTTTACTAGTTAGTAAGGCTTAGATATAGTCTACTAAGATATTAGTCTAGGGTACGTAGGGAATTAGTATAGGTTAGAGGTAACTAAGTTTACTATCTTATAAGTTCTTTATATAGTAGTAGATTAGGTATATATTATAAAATTACTTAATAGCTTAAAGTATCTTAAGCTAATAATAGCGCTCGTATATTAGATATAGCGTGCTATAAGGTCCTTTATAGCCTACTAACTAATAGTTATAGTATAAATTAAAGATTTAGCAGCGTAGATAGGCGTTTAGAGGGATATACAGACGCGTTTTATTAACCTAGAGGCGCCTTTCTTTCCCTAATCTAGTAGAGCTAATATTAGTATATAAAAAGTAGTATCTTACTTTATAAAAGGCTTTTAATAGTTTTTATTATCTACTATCTATAGTAGTAAATATAGCTTAGGCTACGTAGTCTTCTAAGTACGCTATATCTAGTAATTCTTCTATTAGGCGTAGGTTAATAATATATAGCAAGAGTTCTAGGTCTAGTTCTCTATTATAAAGTAGTAAAAAATCTTCTAGTAGGTTTACTAATATAGGTTTTATTCTTATAATATAGTAAAAGTAGGCGTATACTATAGTAGCTTATTCTAGCGTAAATCTATCTAGCTTTTATAGGTCTATAAAGCTTAGAGTATAAATTACTATATCTAGCGTAGGTTTTACGCCTAAGGCTAAGACTTAAGGGCTTAGGATAATTTAGTTAGCTCTTAATACTTATAGATTAGAATTATCTATAAGGTAATCCTATAGTTAGTAGCTTAGGGCGTCTACAACTTTGTTTATATTACTAGGTACGTATTTAATATAGAAATCGAATTAGGACAAGAATAATAACTAGTAGGCCTAGCAGCGATTAAGCTTTTTAGTTATTATAAAGGTTTCTAAATTATAGTAGTCTATTATAACGTAGATTGTATATAGACTACCTATAAGCTCTAGTTCCTATTCTTTAAATACTTAGATTATAGCTATAAGTTCTAGGTCGTAGATATTGTAATTATATTCTACTAGGGTGTATTTTTTTAAGAAGAAGCTAACTAGCTATTAGATTCTATCTTAGTTTAGTTAGCTTATTACTCTACCTAAGGCCTACCTAGAGGCGTTAGTTTAGATATAGATTAGTTTTAAGGGGTTAAAGTAAAGTAAGACTATACCTAGCTAGAAAGTAGCTTTTAGTTTATTAAAGGCGTCTATATATTCTTAGGTAATTGTAAAGGGCTTATACTAGGTCTTTTAAAGGAGTAGCCTATCTCCTTTAGTAGGTTTAGTAATAACCTTAGACTTAATTAACTTAGTAAGTAGTAGGGTAAAGCTTAAGTAATCCTTAATAAAGCGCTAGAGAAATCTAGTATAGCCTAGAAAGGCTAGGACTTCTTTAGTAGTCTTTAGTATTTCTTACTCCTAGATAGCTTTAACTTTAGAGGGATCTATTATAATTCCTTTATTAGAAATAATTATACCTAAAAACTTAACTAAGGTAGTATAGAGGCTAGATTTTTTAGAGTCTACGTAGAAGCCTTACTCTTTTAGTTGCGTAAGCACTTTGTAAATATACTAGATATAGTCTATTTTATTATTAGAGTATATTAGGACGTCGTCTATATATATAGTGTAGAAGTCGTCTAAATATTCTAGTAGGGCTAAGTTAATAGCGCGCTAAAAGGTAGCTAGTGCGTTAGTAAGGCTAAAGAGTACTACCTTATAAGTATATATACTAAAGTAAGTAACAAAAGTAGTTAGCTATTCTAAATTTAAGGTAATACGTAAGTAGTAAAAGGCGTATATTACGTTAAATTTAGAGAATATCTTTACTTTATTTAGGTAGGCTAGTATTTCCCTAAAGAATAGAATAGAGTACTAGTCTTTAATAGTAGATTTATTTAGCTTATAGTAGTTTACGTAGACTTATAAGCTACTATCTAGTTTAGCTATAATTAGTAGGTTATTCCTAGCTAAGGAGCTGCATTTACTAATAAAGCCCTTACTTTCTATTTCTTAGATATATTTCTAGATTACTTTGTCTTATTTTCTAGTAAAGGGGTAAAGTTTAGCGTCTAGGATTTTTACGCTAAGTTTAAGAGTAATTTCTAGGTCGTGTAGCCTATAAAGAGGAAGTTCCTTAGTAGCTTTCTTATTAAAATAGGGTATTAGGTCTTAATATAGTTAGAGTAGTTCTATAGATAGAATATCCTTAAGCTTTACTATAGGTAGTAGTTTATAAAATTATACATAATCTACTTCTTTAGCTACTTTATAGTAGTACACTAGTAGTAGTATTCTATCTAAAGTAAGTACTATAAGCGTATATCTACTTCTTCTAGTAAAGGCCTTAATTATACAATAACTAATAGTTTAAATGTCTATTAATAAGTTCTATTTATACCTATTAGAGTACTTACTTAGAGGCCCTATAGAGGTAGATAATAGTTTAAGCGCTAGCTTCTTTAAGGCTATAGTAGAGTAATATCTAGGTGCGCTATAGTATACTACTAAGGGGATTTCGTTAGTTATCTAGTAGTACTATTAGTAGTAAGTATTAAGGAATAATAACATTCTATAGTAGTAGTTAGGTTTAATAGTATAGGCCTTACGCTATAAAAATCCTAGAATAAGGTTAAATTAGCCTACGTTTTTAATAATATAGGTAGAGGTCTATTTAATATATACGCCTACTTATAAGTAGAACTTAACCTAATACATAATAAACTTAGATAGAGAACTATTATATCCTTTATAGATAATAAGTTAAGGTAGCTAGATAGTTTGTAATTTTATAGTCTTCTAGGTAAATTTTTATTAAATAAAGTTTATATTAGCTCTATTATTAGCTAAGGTTCTAGCTATATAGAGTACTATAGGGTCTTTACCTAGGAAGCTAGTAAATAAGAATTAGTTTAGCTTAGCTTCTATTAGATTAGTTAGTAGTTTCTTACACTAGACTATCTATATTCTATAAGTAAGTATGTAGGATATAGCTATACTAGGAGTTATACTTTAGTAGTTAATTACGCTCTTCTAGTTTATATAATCTTTAGGTTAAGGCTTTAGGCCTAAGGAACGTCGTTTTCTAAATCCTAGTCTAAGTTAGGCTCTAGTTCTAGCTCTATATCTAGTTAGGAGTTATATTTAAAGAATTAGTCCTCTATTTCTATATCTATTTTAGAGTCTATTACTATATAAGTAGCTATATAGTAGTTTGTAGTATTAGTAGGTATTTTAAATCTAGTAGCTTTTATTTATTTATAAGTAGTATAGTCTAGCTTCCTAACACCTATTTTTCTATAGCCCTAGTATAAAATTATTTTAGGGTTCTTAGTTTTAATTATAGTAGTCTTTTCGCTAGTTAAGTGTATTCCTCTAAATACGCCTTCTAGTCGTAGTTAATAGTGTTTTAGTTCTTATAGGGTTATAGCTAGTTCTTCTTTAAAGTTTTATATCTATACTCTTAGTTTAGCTCTTATAGGCGCTAGGGTACAAAGCTAGGTTTACTTAGGGCTTATATCTAAGTTGTAATTATTTACTTTATTTTCTAATATCAAGATTATCTTTCGAAAATTAGTAGGGCTATTGTAGATACTAGGGGTAGTACTAGCAGCCTCTCTAAGCTAGGGTTATAGCTTTTTTTAAAGGTAGATATTGTATAGCTATAAGTTCTATTATAGTTTAAGGCTAATATTATTAAATTTAGAAAGGAATTTAGCCTATACTAACTAGGTAGTTTTGTAGATTAGTTAATCTAGTCTAAATTTAGCTATTTCTAGGGTTTTATAACGTACTTCTCCTAATCCTACTACGTCTATATTACTAAATTAGTAAAAAAGTATAAAGAAACATATAAATTCTTCTTAGTATAAGTAGGTAATACTATTTAGGATAGTAAGGTATAAGTAAGCTAATCCTATATAGCAGCGTATAATAACGTTAGCTTAGGTTTACAAGCTAATATATTTTTATCTATTAGTAATAAAGTAATCGCATATAGACTAGATAAAGGATGTAACGTCTACGTAGCGTCCTATACCTAAAAATTATAGAGGTTTTATAGAGTAGTCTTCTTATTCTTTATACTAGTAAAAATTAAAGGCTAGCTCTTAGATACTAGTTAAGAAGAGAGTTAGGGTAAACTCTTCTCTATTAAAGATATAGCAGCCTACTACTAGTACTTAGGGTTTAAACTCTCTTTTAAGGAAGCTAAGTTACTAGCTTTATAGTAAGATCCTAGTATAAAGTAGTTTTATATCTTTCTACGCTAGTATATTAAAGTTAAAAGTTTCTAGCTTAGTTTATTTAGCTATTAGGTCTTCTTAGTAGATTACTACTTTGCGTAAGTAGTTGTATTTTACTATAGCTTCTTCTTATAGGGCTTTATACTAAGTAGCTCTTTAGCCTAAAGTATTATATTACTTTACAATATAGTTATAGTCTAGTAGTAATTATACTAGGCGTTCTTAGAGTTAGGCTAATTAGTTATCTTATTAAGAGAGTTATTTATCTAATTTACTTACTCTAGCTATAAGCCTCTAGTTTTATTTATTTACTACGTTAATTATATCTTATATCTAGGTATTTACAACTACTAGGTATAATACTATTCTAGCTAAAGTAAATTCTCTAAGAGATAAGTAATTACTAGGTTTATTATCCTTAATTCCTTAGTATAAGGTTAGTAGTAAGGTACAAAACAAGGGTTAGAGCTTAGTAAACTTAGTAAGTAATTTCTTAAGTTTATCCTAAGATATAAAGACTATTTCTAGTAGTAGGTCTTTGTTAATTATAGCGCTTAATAGTAAGTTGTCTCTTAGCTCTTCTAAGATCTTAAGCTTAGGTATAAGCTAAAGTAATAATACTTAGCTAACGTTTAGTTAGGCGTCGTTAATTAAGTTGTTTAATATAGTCTAGTTATTAAAAGGGACCTTAGTAACTAGTCTATACCTTAAGGGGCTACTTTAGTTAAAGGAAGTAGAGTCTATGTCTAGGTTAAATTCTTCTACAATAGGTTAGTTAGGAGTAGCTAAGTCTATTATAGAGCTATTAGCTAAGAAAGCGCCTAGTGCTTATTAGGGAATTATATTAGGTTAGAAATTAAGTTTACTAGGTAGTCTTAGCTAAATAAAGGATTTAGAGTCTATTACCTATTTTCCTTTATCTTTCTACAAGGGAGTTTTAAGATATTATTAGAAGTTACTTAGTACTTTTTTTATTAGAGCGGTTAGTATAGTAAGTCCTTAGGTCTATTTTTCTAGGGACCTAGTTCTAGTGCGTGTTTTATAGATTTTTTGCAGTATAGTAGCTCTAGAGCGTTCTCTTAGTTTTTTACTAGATCTATAGTCTACTATTTATAGCGTGTCTTTATCTTATAAGTATACTTAGTTTAAGTAATAAAGAGGTTATAAGCTAGTATTATTTTAGTTTAAGAGGCTAGCTTTTAAGGGGATAGAAGATTTTTTATATAACTAAGTTGTAGTATAACAAGCTAAGTTATAGTAGTTATATACTATATTAGTGCGTTTAGCTATTAGTTTATAGAGATTTAGATCTTTAGCGCTAGCTAGTAAAGGTTTTAGTATAGTCTAGGGCGCTTTATTGCTTAGTTCTTACAAATTAAGCGCTAGTAATTTACGTAGGTTTAAGGGTCTTTTCTTTTCTTAGTACTACTACTTAGGTTTAATACCTAGTGTAAGTACGCCCTTGCCTAGGTATATATAGTAGGTGTAAGCTAAAGCTTTATAACCTATAAGGTAGTTAAACTACTCTTCTTTAGTACGTATTTTTTTCTAGAACGTTAGCGCTAGTACTAGTAAAAAGAGAGCGCTAGAAACCTTAACTAGAACTACAATATAGTAAACTTAAGGGGCTACCTAGCGCGCTGTAGCTAAGGTAGGATCTAATTCTTAGTAGTATAGTTCTTTTTAGCTAGCTAGGCTTAATTAAGAGTTAGCTATAATTAGCTATCTTGCAGTAACTCTAGCGTAAGTAAGAAGGCTACTAGCGTAGTTCTAGGTTATAGAGAGGCCTATAAAAGTAAAATATTTGTAGAGATCTACTATTATATAAGGTAGACTTTACGCAAAATAACTTAATAAGGTAGTTTTAATAATTAACTAAAAAGAGTAAATAGTAGATAAAGCTATCTAAGTAAGTACTAGGTATATATACCTAGTAGCCTACTAAGCGCTAACTAAAAGTAAAAAGGTAGTTAAATATTAGTAAGTTGTAAACTTACTAACATATTAGTAAGTTCGCAATATTAGTAAGTTTGCGATATTAGTAAGTTGTAAACTTACTAACATGTTAGTAAGTTTGTAATGTTAGTAAGTTTGCTATGTTAGTAAGTTGTAAACTTACTAATATTAGTGCGAAAATAAGAGATATAAGGGATAACTCCCTTACACTAACTATTATATTACGTAAAGAAATAAATATCTAAGTATAAGGAGCTATTTAGATAAGAAGAACATTAGACCTAGAGTTTATTTAGGTCCTAATTAATTCTAGTCCTATTCGTTATACTTACTATTTCTATATA
>JALNQF010000486.1:0-26982 GCA_028456385.1 Ophiosphaerella korrae | reverse complement strand
TTAGACTATATAAAGAAAAAAGTAGGATAGAAGTTACTATATACTAGGTTCTAGGAACTATAATTAGTTAATATAGACTACTAGATAAGATTATTATAGATAGAGACGTATAATTTATATTAAAACTATAGAGAATAATAATAGTGTAATTAAGAATTAAATACGTAATATTTATAGTATATTACTTATAAATAAATAGATAGTTAGAATAAATAAATTAGATAGTAGAATAATACCTAAGATACTACCTTAACTATAACTAGAATAATTAGGTATAGTTACTACCTATAGTATAGTTAGTATATAACAGCGTAAAGAATATAGTAATAAGAGTATTACTTTTCTTTGCAAACTATAGATTTAAACCTAATATATACTAGATACTAAGAAATTAGATATCTTAGTCTTTAAGAAGAAAATGTTTTACTAATAAACTTAAAGATATATATAATTAACTAAAATAAGATATAAAATTTTTATATAATTATATAGTAAAATACTATAATAAGAAGTATAAAAAGAGACTTTAATTTAGAAAGAAAGAAAAAGTATAGCTAGTATAGAAGAATATTAAAAGTAAGAGACTAAGCTTAAAATTAGACTACGTTAAAATAAGACTATATAAAATTAAAAAAGAAGTTATACTAGTTATATTTAAATTAAAGCTACTAAATAAGATAAAGATATACTTAATATTTTACGTAGCTTTACTAGAATAAGTACTACTAGAAGTAGAACTACTAGTATATAAAGTAGATACGTATAGAGAATAAAAAGAATAAGAAGTTAAGAAAATCTTATAGTACTAGTTCTAAAATAGAAGAGACTACTACTTAGTAGAATAGATAAGTATAGACAAAAAAGGACAACTATAGGAAGAAATATAGGAACTAGAAGATAATCTTAATTACTCTAAGAAACTAGAGGAGTTCTAAAGTTAAAACCCTCTAGAACGCCTAGTAGTAAACTAAGAGAACTAATATTACTAATAATAGATAGAGAGATAATAGGGACGTCTAGCGTAGGACTTACTATAGTAATACTAAACGCCTTATCTAGATCTAGCTTAGCTTCTAGAGCTACTAACTACTTAGCTAATTTCTTATTATTTAAGGCTTTTATCTTATAAAGATAAAAGAAATAAGCTTAATTTTTTACTAGCTTACTCTATATAAGCTCCTAGATATACTTATACTTAGCTTTAGCTTCTATAATTTAAGATAGTAATTTCTCTTAAGTCTAGTTAATAGCTTTCCCTATTATTATTAAGCCTAGACGTAAGAATAAGTATAATTAACGTATACTTAGAAAAAGAAATACTAGATATATTATAAAAACTATATATATTTATATAGATATATACTTTATAAGCTTTACTATTATTTATAGAAATAATATAAAGAAGAGACTTAGGGTTTAACTTAAGAGAAGTATAATAAGAATAAGGAAATATTTTAATACTATTACGTAGTACGTAATTAGTAAAGAGATAGTAATAACGTATAGAGGAAATAGTTATAAGAGAAGATAAAGAACTCTATATTAATAAAGAAACTAGACTAATAACTTTAGCTCTAAGATAGATAAACTAGGACCTACTTAAAAGAGGAGATAGTATTATAAGTATAATAGAAAGTATTAAGATAGAGCTAATTAGCTTTAACTTAGAAGCTAATAAAGTATAAGATAAGTAAAGTAGTAACTTTAATTAAGAGACTATATATAACTAGGATACCTAAGCTAATTTATAATCTATAGACTTTTAGTAATAATAGATTATAGATTAAGATAATTTATAATCTATAGACTTTTAGTAATAATAGATTATAGATTAAGATAATCTATAATCTACTATACTTAGTAACTATAGATTATAGATTATAATAAGTATATAGTTAGTAGAATATGTATCCTTAAGATAATATTAGTAATTTAATTCTTTAACTATAGAACGCTAATATAAGATAGTTATAAAATATCTTCTATTATTTATAAGTTATTATAGATTATAACCTAAGCTTTTACTATTAACTTTTAATCTACTAGTACTTATTAGGTACTAGGAAGTTGACCCTAGTAATACCTAATAACATTATAACTATCTTATATTAGTATTCTATAGTTAAAGGATTAAATTACTAATACTATCTTAATAATATATATTACTACTAACTATATACTTAATATAATCTATAATCTATAGTTACTAAGACTAGTAGATTATAGATTACTCTAATTTATAATCTATTAATACTAAAAGTCTATAGATTATAAATTACTCTAGGTATCTAAATTATATATAGCCTCCTAATTAGGTTTATACTTTTTAGTATTATATAAGTCTAAGTTAATTATTATAAAGCTTATTAGTTCTATTTATAGTTTTCTTATTACTACTATAATACTATTTCTTCTTTTAAGTAAGTTTTTATTTATCTACTCTAGATATTATAGTAGTAACAAGGGAAACCGAGATAGAACTAATTAGTCTACGCTTAGCTACTAACAAAGCATAAGATAAGTAGAGTAACAACCTATAGGATAACGAGTTCGATTAGGAAGCTAACTATAATATAGATACGTAATAGATTCGTAAATTTACAATCTTAGTAAACACGAAGCTACAAAGCTATTATATAACGAATTTGTAAATTCGCGATCTTAGTAAATACGAAGTAACGAAGCTGCTAAGATATTATTACTATATAGTTAGTAGTAATACGTATTGTTAGGATAGCATTAGTAATTTAATCCTTTAACTATAGAACGCTAATACAAGACAGTTACAAAACATCTTCTATTATTTATAGTTATTATAGATCTCTATATAAACTTTTGTTATTACCTTACAATCTACTAACCTTTCTAAGATAGGTACCTATAGTTAACAATAGGAGGCCTATTATACCTTACTAATTTAGTTATTACAAGAAGTAAAGCGTAAGTAGCGCGTAGTCTAGCTAATACGATAGTAGAAAGCTTAACAAGTAAAGCCCCTAAGAGTAGTTATAAGTTAGATAGTACTATATAAGAAACGATTAAGGATTGTATAAATAAACTAATTAATAATAAAGAGGATATAAAGATAGTAATTAAAGCACTAGAAATATAGAACAAGGAACTACAAGACTATTTAAAATAGAATAAAGTATAAATTAAAGCTATTATTAAAGGCTAGAACTAGATAGAATTAATTACCTAACAACTAGAAATAAGTGCAACAAAAAAACTACCTAAGATACCTATCCTTAAGAAGTTTAATAGAATAAAGGAAAAACTAAGACTCTTTATAGCTTTAGTATAACTCTAGATAGACGTATAAGTACTACACTTTAATATAGAAGAAAAGAAGGTAATATATATTAGAATGTATCTTAAAGAAAATATAATAAGATAGTTTAAACCTTACTAGATAGACTATACGATATACGCTCTAATAACCTAAAAGGATAAAATAAGAGCTATCTTTAGAAGTTATAAATACTTTACTAGACGAATAAGAGTAGTATTTAGAGATATAGATATTACCTAACAAGCTAAAGAATAGCTAGAAAAGCTTATATAAAGCTAGAGTATTCTAGAGTACGTATTATAGTTTAAATAACTATTGTAAAATATAGAGTAGAATAAGTTAGCCTTAATATTATAATTTAAATAAGGACTAAACTTAAAAATCTAATACAAAATAATTTATATAGAAAAACCCTAAACGCTAGAAGCCTTAAAATAATAGGTAATACAAATTAACGACGATCTTTAAGAATAGAAGAAGAACAAGTATAGAGGTTATACTTAGAATTAGGATAAGGGAGACCCTATAATCCTTAACGCTAACAAGGACAAGAAGAGGAAGAAGAATAAAGACTTTACGTGCTTTAACTATAGTAAGAAAGGCTACTACGCGAAAGACTACTAATTATAAAAGAAAAGAGATATAGTATACTATAAATGTAGGAAACTAAGATACTTCGCAAAAGACTATAGAAGTAAAAACCTAAGAAAAGATAAGGAAACTTAGTTAAAAACAACTAAGAATAAGAAAGAAGTACTAAAAGCATAAGCTAAACCTTAGGAGAAGGTAGTAGGGAGTAAAGAAGTATAATATGTAATACTCTATTAGACCTTTTGTTATAATAATAACTACTATATACATCTTTCTAGTAAATAGGGAGTAGTATAGTTCTTATAGAAATAGAGATATAGAGTAGCTACAATAAAAGAAAGTAGAATAAAAGTATAGCTAGAAGAGATAGCTTATATAATAGACCTACTAATAGAAGATTTAGAAGGAGAAGAACCCTAGACCCTATTAATCTAGGCTAAAGAACGAGTACTAGATAAAGAGACTACTACGGCTTCTTCTAAAGAACTATAAGAAAGTAAGAGATAAGTTAGTATAAGAGGTATAGAGTATACCTAGCTAGATATATATAGCTATAATAGCTATATAATAATAGATATAAAAGAATAAAACAAAGAATAGAGATTTGTTTAAATATACTTAATAGTTATAAGTATAGAAGAAGCGTATAAAGACTAAAAAGAACGTAATCCTAAGGAAATAAAGTTTATACTATTTTAAGAATAGATAAAGTAATATATAGTTATAGTAGGGAGAATACCTATATAAAAAGAATAGTAGTACCTTATAAGAAAAACGCGATAGATTAATAAAGCCTACACACTAAGAGTACTAGTAGTGTACTATATCTTAACAATAGACATACCTAGAAAAGATAAGTACTAGGAAGGGGATAACAAAATAATAGATCTAAAACATCTAGTATACTTTAAAGTATTATAGATATTATACCTAGACAAGAATTATATTATATATAGAAATTCTAAAGTAAACAACAATATATAGCTTATACAAAGAAGAGGCTATAACTATATAAGAGTAATCTTAGTAGAAGATATCTAAGGATAGAAAATAATCCTAGAAGATAGATACGTAGTAGTAAGACCTAGTCTAAAACTATCTAAAAAATGCGTCTAAGGAAGACTATAGTACAAGTGCATATACGATAAATACCTAAAATACAAAGAATATAAGCTTAAAGTAGGCCTATAGCCTAAGAAAGATAAATAGTTTATAAAAATACCTAAGTAAGAACAGCTAGAAAGCGTAGGAGGCACACATATTATAAAAATAGGTACTTACTAAGAAAGAAAAGTACGATTAATAATTAATAGTAGAGCTACGAGAAACTTTATATTAAAGAAGTTTGTAGAAATATAAGGAATAAGGTATATAATAAAGAAATATCTTTAACAATTAAGTACGATTAAAGGAAAACTATTCTAAGAACCTATTAGATTTAAAACAGTTCCCTCTATATTAAAACTAGAAGGAATAACAATTAAGAATATAGTTATAGATATAACGACAATTAATAACAAACAAGATATAATACTAGGAATACTATAGTTATAAATAACTAACCTATAGATTAATTAGAGAATAAGAAAAATTAACTACTATAGAATAGACACGTTAAAAGCTAACATAAGTACTTATAAAGGAGAATTCCCTAAAGAATACAAGAAATAGGAAAAACAACTTATAGAACCTAAAGATTACCTTCTAGAATATTAACTATAGGACCTAGCAATAGAACTAGTAGAAGGTAAAGACGTAGAATAGAGCCTAGTCTACTAGAAAATAGAAGAAGAGTCTAAAATCAAACAAATATTTATCTAGAATATAATAAAAAAAGAATAGATAAAGGAATCTAAATCCTTAGTAGTGTACAGACTTATATTTGTAGATAAAAAGGGAACGAGCAATAAGAGACCTTACGTAGATTTTAAGAAAACTAACGCAATTATAAACAAGAACTAATACCTATTACTATAAATAGATAGAATACAAGATAGATTATAAAGAGCAAGAATCTTTACAAAACTAGATATTTAGAACGCGTACTACTAGATTAGAATTAAAAAAGGAGATAAATAGAAGATAGTGTTTAGAATATAGTATAGACTATATAAATATCTAGTTATACTGTTTAGCTTAACAAATACACTAGTAGCATTCTAAGAAAAGATTAATATAGTACTAAGAGAGTACTTAGACGTATTTACATTTACATACCTAGATAATATCTTTATATTTTTAGAAATAGAGGAAGAACACGTATAATACGTACATAAAGTACTAGAGAAACTAGTAGAAAATAAACTATTCCTAAAAATAAGAAAATGCAAATTTTATATAAAGGAAATAGACTTCCTTAGATTTATTATTAAACTAGGAAAAATCAAGATCGACCTAGAGAAGATTAGATTAATTAACGAATAGCTAATACTAAAAAACCTAAAAGAGGTATAACAATTTTATAGGTTAGCTAACTTTTATAGAAAGTTAATAATAGAATAGTTAGAAAATATAGAACTAATAACTAGACTTATAAAAAAGGATACGCTATTTAAATAGACAAGAGAATGTAATAAAGTATTTAAGAAAATTAAAAGAAAGTTTATAGAAAACCTAGTTATTAGAATATATAACCTAGACCTACTAGTAGTAGTAAAAACAGACGCGTCTAACTTAGTCTATAGAATAGTACTAATACAAGAAAACCTAGAAACTAATAAAGAGTATTTAGTTAAATACTTTTCTAAGAAAATAAAGCTAGTAGAACTTAATTATCTAATCTACGACAAAGAGATACTAGTAATATACAAAGTATTTAAGTAATAGAGAGTATATTTACAAAGAGTAAAATATTAGATAAAGGTCTATATAGACTACAAGAACTTTATAGGATTTATAATAAATAAAGAACTATTACAACACTATACAAGATAGTAGGAGTTTCTATTAATATTTAATATAGAAATAATATATATAAAAGGGAAAGATAACTAATTTGTAGACGCCCTTAGTAGAAGACTAGACTTACAAGAAGAAGTAAGTACTACTAGTATAGTTCTAATTAAGAACAAAGAAGGATATTTAGTCCTAAATATACCTAAAATAGCTGCAACACTTAAAAGAATAAGTAGCGAGCTAGACGAATAGATTTAGAAAATAACGCAAGAATTATCTAAAGAAATAGAAAAACTAGAAACTTAAGAAAGACTAGTATAAGCCTATAGAAGAATATATATTCTAAGAAAGATCTAAAGAGAATTTATACAATAATTCTACGAATTGCTAGTATATAGATACTAAGGTATTAACAAGATATTAGATAGACTCTTAAGGGACTATTACATCCTAAAGGTAAGACAACTAGTAATAGAAGTACTACAAGACTATATAGAATACTATAGAAATAAATATAATAGATACGCACTATATAGAATACTATAACTAATAGAGATACTAGAATAACTATAAGGAATTATTACAATAGACTTTATTACAAAACTACCTAAGTCTAAAGACCTAATATTAGGAGTTAAGTATAATAGAATCCTAACAATAGTAGATAAACTTACAAAGTACTTATACTTTAGACTATATAAGGAGAAAAGTAGAATAGAAGTTATAGTATACTAGGTTCTAGAAACTATAATTAGCTAATATAGACTACTAGATAAGATTATTATAGATAGAGACGTAAGATTTATATTAAAACTATAGGGAATAATAATAGTATAATTAGGAATTAAATATATAATATTAATAGTATACTACTTACAAATAGATAGACAATTAGAATATATAAATTAGATAGTAGAACAATACCTAAGATACTACCTTAATTATAACTAGAATAACTAGGTATAACTACTACCTATAGTATAACTAGTATATAACAGCGCAAAGAATATAGCAATAAGAGTAATACTCTTCTTTGTAAACTATAGATTTAAGCCTAATATATACTAGATACTAAGAAACTAGATATCTTAGTCTCTAAGAGGAGAAAACTTCGCTAATAGACTTAAGAATATATAAGATTAACTAAGATAGGACGCAGAATTCCTATATAATTGCATAGCTAAGTACTATAATAAGAAGTATAAAGAAGGACCCTAATTTAGAGAGGTAGAAAAAGTATAGTTAGTACAAAAAAATATTAAGAGCAAGAGACTAAGCTTAAAATTAGACTATATTAAGATAGGACTATATAAAATTAAGAAAGAAGTTACGCTAGTTATATTTAAATTAAAGCTACTAAATAAAATAAAGATATACCTAACTTTCTACGTAGTACTACTTAAGATAGTACTATAAAACGTAGAACTACTAGTATACAAAGTAGATACGTATAGAGAACAAGAAGAATAGGAAGTTAAAGAAATCCTAGTATACTAGTTCTATAATAGTAGGAACTACTATCTAGTAAAATAGATAGGTATAGACGAAAAAGGATAACTATAGGAAGAAACATAGGAACTAGAAGACAACCTTAATTACTTTAAGAAACTAAAGGACTTCTAAAGTTAAAACCCTCTAGAACGCCTAGTAGTAAGTTAAGAAAACTAACGATACTATCGCTAGATAGAGAGGCGATAGGAGCGCCTAATACAATAAGAGCTAGAGTAACCTCTACTATATTATCTAAATCTAATTTAGCCTCTAAGGCACGAGACTATTTAGACAACTTAGTATTATTATAAGCCTTTATCTTCTAAAGACGCTTAATATAAGAATAAAGCTCTACTAGCTTATAAAGAGTTAACTTGCGCTTAGCCTTAGTAGTAGTAAGCTATAATAATAATTACGCTTAAGCTCTATTAATAGCTTACCCTATATAACTTAGTAAAAGGAGACTATATAGAAATTGAATACTTACACTCTATAAGTAAAACCCTAGAGGAAATATACTTATACTAGATATTAGCAAGAATACACTTATTATAGTATTTACTATCCTTTAAAGATATAAGATAAGTAAGACCTAATTTAGTATAACGATAATATAAGAATATCTTAACCTTATTACAAATAATATAAGCTATAAGGAGAAGTTTGTTATAATAAGACTAAGATAGTATAGAGAATAATAAAGAACTAAGGATTAACGAAGAAATAGGATTAATAACCTTAGTACTAGTATAGAGAAATAAGGGACTGCGTAGAAGAAGGAATAGTATTATAGTAGTAATAAGGGAAACTAAGATAGAACTAATTAGTCTACGCTTAGCTACTAACAAAGTATAAGATAAGTAGAGTAATAACTTATAGGATAACAAGTTTAATTAGGAAGCTAACTATAATATAGATACGTAATAGATTTGTAAATTCGCGATCTTAGTAAATACGAAGCTACGAAGCTATTATATAACAAATTCGTAAATTCGCGATCTTAGTAAATACAAAGTAACGAAGCTGCTAAGATATTATTACTATATAGTTAGTAGTAATGTGTATTGTTAGGATAGTATTAGTAATTTAATTCTTTAACTATAGAACGCTAATACAAGATAGTTGCAAAATATCTTCTATTGTTTATAGTTATTGTAGATCTTTACATAAACTTTTGTTATTACTTTATAATCTACTAACCTTTCTAAGATAGGTACCTATAGTTAATAATAAGAGGCCTGTTATACTAGAGCTAAAGTTATTAATCTACTTTCTTTATTAATTTATATTACAAGATACAAGCTTAAGAATAAGTAGGAGATAATTATTAATTAAAGAGCTATCTAAGCTAAGCTACTTATATATAGTAGAGTAGCTTAAATAGCTTATATAGCTTACTTACTACTATAGGCTTACTTAAATTATATAGAGTAGAGCTCTAACTTATAATATACTTTCTAGGTAAGCTATATAGTAGAGCTATTTAATAAGTATTATAGTAGTTATCTAAACTTAGTTAAAAATAACTTTACCTATAATTCTATTTATTTTAGGCTTATACGTAGGTACTAAGTACTTATATACTACGTATAGTATATTTAGAGTTTTCTTAGCCTTATAAACTCTTTAGTAACTATTATTATAGCTATTATAAGTTATTATTTTTAAAGCTTTTAAAGCTTACTTTTTATATTAGTAATTATTATACTAACTTGTTTTTATAGAGTAAAGCTAAGAAAGCTACTTATACTTATATATCTTACTCTTATACTACCTCTAAAGCTACTACTACTACTACTACTACTACTAAGAAGAAAAAGAAGTATACTAAAAAGACTCTAGTACTATAAATACTTTTACTCTTACTCTCTTATACCTCTTCTCTTAAAAGAGTTATAAGTACTCTCTATAAAGAGCTTTACTTCTACTATACTTATAGCGTATTAGTAAGCTACTCTAATAAGAGCTACTATAACTCCTTTAGAGAAGAAGTTTAGTGTTATATATACTATACTACTAGTAGCTATAGCTATATTCTTATATAAGTTAATTTAAAAAGCTACTTTAGCTCTTTAATTTACTACTTTAAGAGCTACTCTAGCTCTTTATCTAATATTAGTTAACTAACTTATATTATAGCCCTAAGATTACTTACTATACTACTATTACTTTTATTACTACTTAAGCCTATAAGGCTCTAGAGAGAGAGCTTAAAGCTCTCTAAAAGACTTTTTACGTACTACTTAGTAAAGTTATAGAAGAGACTCTAGGTTTTTAGACTCTTTTACTACTTCTACCCTTACCTTAACTTATACCTATACTTATACTTACTACTACTACTACTCTTACTTCTACTTATAATCTTACTACTACTACGCTTACTAATACTACCTTTATAATAAAAGCTATTACTACTCTACTAGCTAGAGATTGTTATAGTAGTAATAAGAGAAACTAAGATAAAACTAATTAGTCTACGCTTAGCTACTAATAAAGTATAAGATAAGTAGGGTAACAACCTATAAGATAATAAGTTCGATTAGGAAGCTAACTACAATATAGATACGTAATAGATTTGTAAATTTGTAATCTTAGTAAACACGAAGCTATAAAGCTATTATGTAATAAATTTGTAAATTCGCGATCTTAGTAAATATAAAGTAACGAAGCTGCTAAGATATTATTACTATATAGTTAGTAGTAATACGTATTATTAGGATAGTATTAGTAATTTAATCCTTTAACTATAGAACGCTAATATAAGATAGTTGCAAAATATCTTCTATTATTTATAGTTATTATAGATCCTTATATAAACTTTTATTATTACCTTACAATCTACTAACTCTTCTAAGATAGGTACTTGTAGTTAACAATAGGAGGCCTGTTACACCTTACTAATTTAGTTATTGCGAGAAGTAAAGCGTAAGTAGCGCGTAGTCTAGCTAATACGATAGTAGAAAGCTTAACAAGTAAAGCCCCTAGGAGTAGTTATAAGTTAGACAGTACTATATAGGAAACGATTAAAGATTATATAAATAAACTAATTAATAATAAAGAGGATATAAAGATAGTAATCGAAGTACTAGAAACGTAGAATAAGGAACTGCAAGACTATTTAAAATAGAATAAAGTATAAATTAAAGCTATTATTAAAGGCTAGAACTAGATAGAATTAATTACCTAACGACTAGAAATAAGTACAATAAAAAAACTACCTAAGATACCTATCCTTAAGAAGTTTAATAGAACAAGGGAAAAACTAAGACCCTTTATAGCTTTAGCACAACTCTAGATAGACGTACAAGTACTACACTTTAATATAGAAGAAAAGAAGGTAATATATATTAGAATGTATCTTAAAGAAAATATAATAAGATAGTTTAAACCCTACTAGATAGACTATACAATATACGCTCTAATAACCTAAAAGGATAAAACAAGAGCTATCTTTAGAAGTTATAAATACTTTACTAGACAAATAAGAGTAGTATTTAGAGACATAGACGTTACCTAACAAGCTAAAGAATAGCTAGAAAAGCTTACACAAAGCTAGAGTATTCTAGAGTACGTATTATAGTTTAAATAACTATCGCAAAATATAAAGTAGAATAAGTTAGCTTTAATATTATAATTTAAATAAGAACTAAACTTAAAAATCTAATATAAAATAATTTATATAGAAAAACCCTAAACGCTAGAAACTCTAAAATAATAGGTAATACAAATTAACGACGATCTTCGAGAATAGAAGAAGAACAAGTATAGAGGTTATACCTAGAATTAGGATAAGAGAGACCCTATAATCCTTAACGCTAATAAAGATAAGAAAAGGAAGAAGAACAAAGACTTTACGTGCTTTAACTATAGTAAGAAAGGCTACTACGCAAAAGACTACTAATTATAAAAGAAAAGAGATATAGTATACTATAAATATAGGAAACTAGGATACTTCGCAAAAGACTATAGAAGTAAGAACCTAAGAAAAGATAAGGAAACTTAGTTAAAAACAACTAAGAATAAGAAAGAAGCACTAAAAGTACAAGCTAAACCTTAAGAGAAGGTAGTAGAGAGCAAAGAAGTACAATATATAATACTCTATTAGACCTTTTATTATAACGATAACTACTATATATATCT
Source organism: Ophiosphaerella korrae (assembly GCA_028456385.1). Taxonomy (NCBI): domain Eukaryota; kingdom Fungi; phylum Ascomycota; class Dothideomycetes; order Pleosporales; family Phaeosphaeriaceae; genus Ophiosphaerella; species Ophiosphaerella korrae. The sequence continues at coordinate 14,573 of JALNQF010000486.1, read as the reverse complement.
TTCTAGTAAATAGAGAGTAGTATAGTTCCTATAGAAATAGAGATATAGAGTAGCTACAACAAAAGAAAGTAGAACAAAAGTATAGCTAGAAGAGACAGCCTATATAATAGACCTACTAATAGAAGATTTAGAAGGGGAAGAACCCTAGACTTTATCGATCTAGGCTAAAGAACGAGTACTAGATAAAGAGACTACTACAGCTTCCTCTAAAGAACCGCGAGAAAGTAAGAGACAAGTTAGTATAAGAGGTATAGAGTATACCTAGCTAGATATATATAGCTACGATAGCTGTATAATAATAGATATAGAAAAACAAAATAAAGAATAGAGATTCGTTTAAATATACTTAATAGTTATAAGTATAGAAGAAGCGTACAAAGACTAAAAAGAACGTAATCCTAAGGAAATAAAGTTTATACTATTTTAAGAATAGATAAAGTAATATATAGTTATAGTAGGGAGAATACCTATATAAAAAGAATAGTAGTACCTTGCAAGAAAAACGTAATAGATTAATAAAGCCTACACACTAAGAGTACTAGTAGTGTACTATATCCTAATAATAAATACACCTAGAAAAGATAAGTACTAGGAAGAGGATAATAAAATAATAGATCTAAAACATCTAGTATACTTTAAAGTATTATAGATATTATACTTAGACAAGAATTATATTATATATAGAAATTCTAAAGTAAACAACAATATATAGCCTATATAAAGAAGAGGCTATAACTATATAAGAGTAATCTTAGTAGAAGATATCTAAGGATAGGAAATAATCCTAGAAGATAGATACGTAGTAGTAAGACCTAGTCTAAAACTATCTAAAAAATGCGTCTAAAGAGGACTATAGTACAAGTGTATATATAATAAATACTTAAAATACAAAGAATATAAGCTTAAAGTAGGCCTATAGCCTAAAAAAGATAAATAGTTTACAAAAATACTTAAGCAAGAATAGCTAGAAGGCGTAAGAGGTATATATATTATAAAAATAAGTACTTACTAAGAAAGAAAAGTATAATTAATAATTAATAGTAGAGCTACAAGAAACTTTATATTAAAGAAGTTTATAGAAATACAAGGAATAAAGTATATAACAAAGAAATATCCTTAACAATTAAGCACGATTAAAGGAAAACTATTCTAAGAACCTATTAGATTTAAAACAGTTTTCTCTATATTAAAACTAGAAGGAATAACAATTAAGAATATAGTTATAGATATAACGACAATTAATAACAAATAAGACATAATACTAGGAATACTATAGTTATAAATAACTAACCTATAGATTAATTAGAAAATAGGAAAAATTAACTACTATAAAACAGACACGTTAAAAGCTAACATAAGCACTTGTAAAGGAGAATTCCCTAAAAAATACAAGAAATAGGAAAAACAACTTATAGAACCTAAAGATTACCTTCTAGAATATTAACTATAGGACCTAGTAATAGAACTAGTAGAAGGCAAAGACGTAGGATAGAGCCTAGTTTACTAGAAAATAGAAGAAGAGTCTAAAATTAAACAAACATTTATCTAGAATATAATAAAAAAAGGATAGATAAGAGAATCTAAATCCTTAGTAGCGTATAGACTTATATTTGTAGATAAAAAGAGAATAAGTAATAAGAGACCCTGCGTAGATTTTAGGAAAACTAACGTAATTATAAACAAGAACTAATACCTATTACTACAAATAGATAGAATACAAGATAGATTATAAAGAGTAAGAATCTTTACAAAACTAGATATTTAGAACGCGTACTACTAGATTAGAATTAAAAAAGGAGATAAATAGAAGATAGTGTTTAGAATACAGTACAGACTATATAAATATCTAGTTATACTGTCTAGCTTAACAAACGCACTAGTAGTATTCTAAGAAAAGATTAATATAGTACTAAGAGAGTACTTAGACGTATTTATATTTATATACCTAGATAACATCCTTATATTTTTAGAAATAGAGGAAGAACACGTATAATACGTACACAAAGTACTAGAGAAACTAGTAGAAAATAAACTATTTCTAAAAATAAGAAAATGTAAATTTTACATAAAGGAAATAGACTTCCTTAGATTTATTATTAAACTAGGAAAAATCAAGATTAACCTAGAGAAGATTAGATTAATTAATAAATAGCTAATACTAAAAAACCTAAAAGAGGTACAACAATTTTATAGGTTAGCTAACTTTTATAGAAAGTTAATAATAGGATAGTTAGAAAATATAGAACTAATAACTAGACTTATAAAAAAGGATACGCTATTTAAATAGACAAGAGAATATAATAAAGTATTTAAGAAAATTAAAAGAAAGTTTATAGAAAACCTAGTTATTAGAATATACAACCTAGACCTACTAGTAGTAGTAAAAATAGACGCGTCTAACTTAGTCTACAGAATAGCACTAATACAAGAAGACCTAGAAACTAATAAGGAGTATTTAGTTAAATACTTTTCTAAGAAAATAAAGCTAGTAGAACTTAATTATCTAATCTATAACAAAGAGATACTAGCAATATACAAAGTATTTAAGTAATAGAGAGTATATTTACAAAGAGCAAAATATTAGATAAAGGTCTATATAGACTATAAGAACTTTATAAGATTTATAATAAATAAAGAACTATTATAACGCTATATAAGATAGTAGGAGTTTCTATTAATATTTAATATAGAAATAATATATATAAAAGGGAAAGACAACTAATTTATAGACGCCCTTAGTAGAAGACTAGACTTATAAGAAGAAGTAAGTACTACTAGTATAGTTCTAATTAAGAACAAAGAAGGATATTTAGTCCTAAATATACCTAAAATAGCTGCAACACTTAAAAGAATAAGTAGCGAGCTAGACGAATAGATTTAGAAAATAACGCAAGAATTATCTAAAGAAATAGAAAAACTAGAAACTTAAGAAGGACTAGTACAAGCCTATAGAAGAATATATATTCTAGGAAAGATCTAAAGAGAATTTATATAACAATTCTACAAATTACTAGTATATAGATACTAAGGTATCGACAAGATATTAGATAGACTCTTAAGGGACTATTACATCTTAAAGGCAAGATAACTAGTAATAGAAGTACTACGAGACTGTATAGAATACTATAGAAATAAATACAATAGACACGTACTATATAGAATACTATAACTAATAGAGATACTAGAATAACTATAAGGAATTATTATAATAGACTTTATTACGAAACTACCTAAGTCTAAAGACTTAATATTAGGAGTTAAGTATAATAAAATCCTAATAATAGTAGATAAACTTACGAAGTACTTATACTTTAGACTACACAAGAAGAAAAGTAGAATAGAAGTTGTAGTATACTAGGTTCTAGGAACTATAATTAGCTAATATAGACTACTAGATAAGATTATTATAGATAGAGACGTAAGATTTATATTAAAACTATAGGGAACAATAATAGTATAATTAGGAATTAAATATATAATATTAATAGTATACTACTTATAGATAGATAGACAATTAGAACGTATAAATTAGATAGTAGAACAATACCTAAGATACTACCTTAATTATAACTAGAATAACTAGGTATAACTACTACCTATAGCACAACTAGCATATAATAGCGTAAAGAATATAGTAATAAGAGTAACGCCCTTCTTTGCAAACTATAGATTTGAGCCTAATGTATACTAGACACTAAGAAACTAGATATCTTAGTCCCTAAGAGGAGAAAACTTTACTAACAAACTTAAGAATATACAAGATTAACTAAGATAGGACGTAGAATTCCTATATAATCGTATAGCTAAGTACTATAATAAGAAGTATAAAGAAGGACCCTAATTTAGAGAGAGAGAAAAAGTATAGTTAGTATAGAAAAATATTAAGAGTAAGAGACTAAGCTTAAAATTAGACTACGTTAAGATAAAACTATACAAAATTAAGAAAGAAGTTACGCTAGTTATATTTAAATTAAAGCTACTAAACAAAATAAAGATATACCTAACCTTCTATATAGTACTACTTAAGATAGCACTATAAAACGTAGAACTACTAGTGTATAAAGTAGACACGTATAGAGAATAAGAAAAATAAGAAGTTAAAGAAATCCTAGTACACTAGTTCTATAATAGCAGGAACTACTATCTAGTAAAATAGATAGGTATAGACGAAAAAGGATAACTATAGGAAGAAATATAGGAACTAAAAGATAACCTTAATTACCCTAAGAAACTAGAGGACTTCTAAAGTTAAAACCCTCTAGAACGCCTAGTAGCAAGTTAAGAAAACTAATAATACTATTACTAGATAGAGAGGCGATAAGAGCGCCTAATATAATAGGAGCTAGAGTAACCTCTACTATATTATCTAAATCTAATTCAGCCTCTAAGGCACGAGACTATTTAAACAACTTAGCGTTATTATAAGCCTTTATCTTCTAAAGACGCTTAATATAAGAATAAAGCTCTACTAGCTTATAAAGAGTTAACTTATACTTAGCCTTAGTAGTAGTAAGCTGTAATAATAATTGCGCTTAAGCCCTATTAACAGCTCGCCCTATATAACTTAGTAGAAGGAGACTATATAGAAATCGAACACTTATACTCTATAAGTAAAACCCTAGAAGAAATATACTTATACTAGATATTAGTAAGAATACACTTATTATAGTGTTTACTATCCTTTAAAGATATAAGACAAGTAAGACCTAATTTAGTATAACAATAACACGAGAATATCTTAACTCTATTGCAAATAATACAAGCTATAAGGAGAAGTTTATTATAATAAGACTAAGATAGTATAGAGAATAATAAAGAACTAAGGATTAATAAAGAAATAGGATTAATAACCTTAGTACTAGTATAGAGAAATAAGGGACTACGTAGAAGAAGGAATAGTATTATAGTAGTAATAAGGGAAACTAAGATAGAACTAATTAGTTTACGCTTAGCTACTAACGAAGTATAGGATAAGTAGGGTAACGACTTATAGGATAACGAGTTTAATTAGGAAGTTAACTACAATATAGATACGTAATAGATTTGTAAATTTATAATCTTAGTAAATACAAAGCTATAAAGCTATTATATAACAAATTTGTAAATTCGCGATCTTAGTAAATATAAAGTAATAAAGCTACTAAGATATTATTACTATATAGTTAGTAGTAATACGCATTGTTAGGATAGTATTAGTAATTTAATCCTTTAACTATAGAACGCTAATACAAGATAGTTGCGAAATATCTTCTATTATTTATAGTTATTATAGATCCCTATACGAACTTTTGTTATTACTTTATAATCTACTAACTCTTCTAAGATAGGTACCTATAGTTGATAATAGGAGGCCTATTATAGAGATACTTAAGCTAAAGAAGCTTTTACGTATTATCTATATATAAAAGCGCTTCTTAATAAGTTTATTAATCTTATATTTTAAATAGATACTTTATTTTAAGCTTAGCTTTAAGCTTTAGCTCTACGCTTTAGTACTTTAATTTAAAGACTTCTTTATAGCTCTATATTCTACTTTTATAATTTTTATAACTTAAGCTTAGCTTATATATTCTTAAAGTTAAAGTAAGCTTTAAATCTCTTAAATTACTACTCTAGGAAGTACTTAGTTAAGCTATCTACTAGTATCTTGCTCGTTAGTATATAAAAGACTTAAAATAAGCTTCTAGCGTACTCTTATCTTAGCTATATATTCTATATATCTATATAACGTAAGTACGTTATTACTCTCTTATTTTTACTTATAACAAGTATTATAGTAGTAATAAGGGAAACTAAGATAGAACTAATTAGTCTACGCTTAGCTACTAACGAAGTATAAAATAAGTAGGGTAACGACTTATAGGATAATAAGTTTAATTAGGAAGCTAACTATAATATAGATACGTAATAGATTTGTAAATTCGCGATCTTAGCAAATACGAAGCTACAAAGCTATTATGTAATAAATTTGTAAATTTACGATCTTAGTAAATATAAAGTAATAAAGCTACTAAGATATTATTACTATATAGTTAGTAGTAATGCGCATTATTAGGATAGTATTAGTAATTTAATCCTTTAACTATAGAATGCTAATACAAGATAGTTGTAAAATATCTTCTATTATTTATAGTTATTATAGATCTCTATATAAACTTTTGTTATTACCTTATAATCTACTAACCTTTCTAAGATAGGTACCTATAGTCGACGATAGGAGGCCTATTACACCTTACTAATTTAGTTATTGCGAGAAGTAAAGTGTAAGTAGCGCGTAGTCTAGCTAATATAATAGTAGAAAGCTTAATAAGCAAAGCCCCTAGGAGTAGTTATAAGTTTAATAGTACTATATAGGAAATAATTAAGGATTGTATAAATAAACTAATTAATAATAAAGAGGATATAAAGATAGTAATCGAAGTACTAGAAACGTAGAATAAGGAACTACAAGACTATTTAAAATAAAATAAAGTATAAATTAAAGCTATTATTAAAGGCTAGAACTAGATAGAATTAATTACCTAACGACTAGAAATAAGTGCAACGAAAAAACTACCTAAGATACCTATCCTTAAGAAGTTTAATAGAATAAGAGAAAAACTAAGACTCTTTATAGCTTTAGTATAACTCTAGATAGACGTATAAGTACTACACTTTAATATAAAAGAAAAGAAGGTAATATATATTAGAATATATCTTAAAGAAAATGTAATAAGATAGTTTAAACCCTACTAGATAGACTATACAATATACGCTCTAATAACCTAAAAGGACGAAACAAGAGCTATCTTTAGAAGTTACGAATACTTTACTAGACGAATAAGAGTAGTATTTAGGGATATAGATATTACCTAATAAGCTAAAGAATAGCTAGAAAAGCTTACACAAAGCTAGAGTATTCTAGAGTACGTATTATAGTTTAAATAACTATCGCAAAATATAGAGTAGAATAAGTTAGCTTTAATATTACAATTTAAATAAGGACTAAACTTAAAAATCTAATATAAAATAATTTATATAGAAAAACCCTAAATGCTAGAAACCCTAAAATAATAGGTAATATAAATTAACGACGATCTTTAAGAATAGAAGAAGAACAAGTATAGAGGTTATACCTAGAATTAGGATAAAGGAGACCTTATAATCCTTAACGCTAACAAGAACAAGAAGAAGAAGAAGAATAAAGACTTTACGTACTTTAACTATAGTAAGAAAGGCTACTACGTAAAAGACTACTAATTATAAAAGAAAAAGGATATAGTATACTATAAATACAAGAAACTAAGATACTTTATAAAAGACTATAGAAGTAAAGACCTAAGAAAAGATAAGGAAACTTAGTTAAAAATAACTAAGAATAAGAAAGAAGCACTAAAAGCATAAGCTAAACCTTAAGAGAAGGTAGTAAGAAGTAAAGAAGTATAATATATAATACTCTATTAGACCTTTTATTATAACGACAACTACTATATATATCTTTCTAGTAAATAGGGAGTAGTATAGTTCTTATAGAAATAGAGATATAGAGTAGCTATAATAAAAGAAAGTAGAATAAAAGTATAGCTAAAAGAGATAGCCTATATAATAGACCTACTAATAGAAGATTTAGAAGGGGAAGAACCTTAGACTCTATTAATCTAGGCTAAAGAACGAGCACTAGATAAAGAGACTACTATAGCTTCTTCTAAAGAACTGTAAGAAAGTAAGAGATAAGTTAGTATAAGAGGTATAGAGTATACCTAGCTAGATATATATAGCTATAATAGCTATACAATAATAGATATAGAAGAACAAAATAAAGAATAGAGATTTATTTAAATATACTTAATAGTTATAAGTATAAAAGAAGCGTACAAAGACTAGAAAGAATATAATCTTAAGGAAATAAAGTTTATACTATTTTAAGAATAGATAAAGTAATATATAGTTATAGTAGGGAGAATACCTATATAAAAAGAATAGTAGTACCTTGCAAGAAAAACGTAATAGATTAACGAAGCCTATATACTAAGAGTACTAGTAGTGTACTATATCCTAACAATAAATACACTTAGAAAAGATAAGTACTAAGAAGGAGATAATAAAATAATAGATCTAAAATATCTAGTATACTTTAAAGTATTATAGATATTATGCCTAGACAAGAATTATATTATATATAGAAATTCTAAAGTAAATAACAATATATAGCTTATACGAAGAAGAGGCTATAACTATATAAGAGTAATCTTAGTAGAAGATATCTAAGGATAGAAAATAATCCTAGAAGATAGATACGTAGTAGTAAGACCTAGTCTAAAACTATCTAAAAAATACGTCTAAGGAGGACTATAGTACAAGTATATATATAATAAATGCCTAAAACACGAAGAATATAAGCTTAAAGTAGGCCTATAGCCTAAGAAAGATAGATAGTTTGTAAAAATACCTAAGCAAGAATAGCTAGAAGGCGTAAGAGGCATATATATTACAAAAATAGGTACTTACTAAGAAAGAAAAGTACAATTAATAATTAATAGTAGAGCTACGAGAAACTTTATATTAAAGAAGTTTGTAGAAACATAAAGAATAAAGTATATAACAAAGAAATATCCTTAATAATTAAGTATAATTAAAGGAAAACTATTCTAAGAACTTATTAGATTCGAAACAGTTCTCTCTATATTAAAACTAGAAGGAATAACAATTAAGAACATAGTTATAGATATAACGACAATTAATAACGAATAAGATATAATACTAGGAATACTATAGTTATAAATAACTAACCTATAGATTAATTAGAAAACAGGAAAAATTAACTACTATAGAATAGATACGTTAAAAGCTAACATAAGCACTTGTAAAGGAGAATTCCTTAAAGAATATAAGAAATAAGAAAAATAACTTATAGAACCTAAAGATTACCTTCTAGAATATTAACTATAAGACCTAGTAATAGAACTAGTAGAAGGCAAAGATGTAGGATAGAGCCTAGTCTACTAGAAAATAGAAGAAGAGTCTAAAATTAAATAAACATTTATCTAGAATATAATAAAAAAAGGATAGATAAGAGAATCTAAATCCTTAGTAGCGCATAGACTTATATTTGTAGATAAAAAGGGAACGAGTAATAAGAGACTCTACGTAGATTTTAGGAAAACTAACGCAATTATAAACAAGAACTAATACCTATTACTATAAATAGATAGAATATAAGATAGATTACGAAGAGTAAGAATCTTTATAAAACTAGATATTTAGAACGCGTACTACTAGATTAGAATTAAAAAAGGAGATAAATAGAAGATAGCGTTTAGAATATAGTATAGACTATATAAATATCTAGTTATACTATTTAGCTTAATAAACGCACTAGTAGTATTCTAAGAAAGGATTAATATAGTACTAAGAGAGTACTTAGACGTATTTATATTTATATACCTAGATAATATCCTTATATTTTTAGAAATAGAAGAAGAATACGTACAACACATATATAAAGTACTAGAGAAACTAGTAGAAAATAAACTATTCCTAAAAATAAGAAAATATAAATTTTATATAAAGGAAATAGACTTCCCTAGATTTATTATTAAACTAGGAAAAATTAAGATTAACCTAGAGAAGATTAGATTAATTAACAAATAGCTAATACTAAAAAACCTAAAAGAGGTACAATAATTTTATAGGTTAGCTAACTTTTATAGAAAGTTAATAATAGGATAGTTAGAAGATATAGAACTAATAACTAGACTTATAAAAAAGGATACGCTATTTAAATAGACGAGAGAATACAATAAAGTATTTAAGAAAATTAAAAGAAAGTTTATAGAAAACCTAGTTATTAGAATATATAACCTAGACCTACTAGCGGTAGTAAAAATAGATGCGTCTAACTTAGTCTATAGAATAGCACTAATATAAGAAGACCTAGAAACTAATAAGGAGTATTTAGTTAAATACTTTTCTAAGAAAATAAAGCTAGTAGAACTTAATTATCTAATCTACGACAAAGAGATACTAGTAATATACAAAGTATTTAAGTAATAGAGAGTATATTTACAAAGAGCAAAATATTAGATAAAGGTCTATATAGACTATAAGAACCTTATAGGATTTATAATAAATAAAGAACTATTACAACGCTATATAAGATAGTAAGAGTTTCTATTAATATTTAATATAGAAATAATATATATAAAAGGAAAAGATAACTAATTTATAGATGCCCTTAGTAGAAGACTAGACTTACAAGAAGAAGTAAGTACTACTAGTATAGTTCTAATTAAGAACAAAGAAGGATATTTAGTCCTAAATACACCTAAAATAGCTACAACACTTAAAAGAACGAGTAGCAAGCTAGTTAAATAAATTTAGAAAATAACGCAAGAATTATCTAAAGAAATAGAAAAACTAGAAACTTAAGAAGGACTAGCATAAGCTTATAGAAGAATATATATTCTAAGAAAGATCTAAAGAGAATTTATACGACAATTCTATAAATTGCTAGTATATAGATACTAAAGTATTAACAAGATATTAGATAGACTCTTAAAGGACTATTATATCCTAAAGGTAAGATAACTAGTAATAGAAGTACTATAAGACTATATAGAATACTATAGAAATAAACATAATAGATACGCACTATATAGAATACTATAACTAATAGAGATACTAGAACAACTATAAAGAATTATTACAATAGACTTTATTACAAAACTACCTAAGTCTAAAGACCTAATATTAGGAGTTAAGTATAATAGAATCCTAATAATAGTAGATAAACTTATAAAGCACTTATACTTTAGACTATATAAGGAGAAAAGTAGAATAGAAGTTGTAGTACACTAGGTTCTAGGAACTATAATTAGCTAATATAGACTACTAAATAAGATTATTATAAATAGAGACGTAAGATTTACATTAAAACTATAGAGAATAATAATAGTATAATTAGGAATTAAATATATAATATTAACAGTATACTACCTATAGATAGATAGATAATTAGAACGTATAAATTAGATAGTAGAACAATACCTAAGATACTACCTTAATTACAACTAGAATAACTAGGTACAACTACTACCTATAGCACAACTAGCATATAATAGCGTAAAGAATATAGTAATAAGAGTAACGCTTTTCTTTATAAACTATAGATTTAAGCCTAATATATACTAGATACTAAGAAACTAGATATCTTAGTCTCTAAGAGGAGAAAACTTCGCTAATAGACTTAAGAATATATAGGATTAACTAAGATAGGACGTAGAATTCCTATATAATCGTATAGCTAAGTACTATAATAAGAAGCACAAAGAAGAACTCTAATTTAGAGAGAGAGAAAAAGTATAGTTAGTATAAAAAAACATTAAGAGTAAGAGACTAAGCTTAAAATTAGACTACGTTAAGATAAGACTATATAAAATTAAGAAATAAGTTACGCTAGTTATATTTAAATTAAAGCTACTAAATAAAATAAAGATACACCTAACTTTCTATATAGTACTACTTAAGACAGCACTATAAAACGTAGAACTACTAGTATACAAAGTAGATACGTACGGAGAACAAGAAGAATAAGAAGTTAAAGAAATCCTAGCATACTAGTTCTATAATAGTAGGAACTACTATCTAGTAAAATAGATAGGTATAGACAAAAAAAGATAACTATAGGAAGAAATATAGGAACTAGAAGACAACCTTAATTACTTTAAGAAACTAGAGGACTTCTAAAGTTAAAACCTTCTAGAACGCCTAGTAGCGAGTTAAGAAAACTAACAATACTATCGCTAGATAGAGAGGTAATAGGAGCGCCTAATATAATAGGAGCTAAAGCAACCTCTACTATATTATCTAAATCTAATTTAGCCTCTAAGGCACAAGACTATTTAGACAACTTAGCGTTATTATAAGCCTTTATCTTCTAAAGACGCTTAATACAAGAATAAAGCTCTACTAGCTTATAAAAAGTTAACTTACACTTAGCCTTAGTAGTAGCAAGCTATAATAATAATTGCGCTTAAGCCCTATTAACAGCTCGCCCTATATAACTTAGTAGAAGGAGACTATATAGAAATTAAACACTTACACTCTATAAGTAAAACTCTAGAGGAAATATACTTATACTAGATATTAGTAAGAATACACTTGTTATAGTGTTTACTATCTTTTAAAGATATAAGATAAGTAAGACCTAATTTAGTATAATAATAATACGAGAATATCTTAACCCTATTACGAATAATATAAGCTATAAGGAGAAGTTTATTATAATAGGACTAAGATAGTATAGAGAATAATAAAGAACTAAGGATTAACAAAGAAATAGGATTAATAACCTTAGTACTAGTATAGAGAAATAAAGGACTATATAGAAGAGGGAATAGTATTATAGTAGTAATAAAGGAAACTAAGATAGAACTAATTAGTCTACGCTTAGCTACTAACAAAGCATAGGATAAGTAGGGTAACAACCTATAAGACAATAAGTTTAATTAGGAAGCTAACTACAATATAGATACGTAACAAATTTGTAAATTCGCAATCTTAGTAAATATAAAGCTATAAAGCTATTATATAACAAATTCGTAAATTCGCGATCTTAGCAAATACGAAGTAACAAAGCCGCTAAGATATTATTACTATATAGTTAGTAGTAATACGCATTGTTAGGATAGTATTAGCAATTTAATCCTTTAACTATAGAACGCTAATACAAGACAGTTGCGAAATATCTTCTATTATTTATAGTTATTATAGATCCCTACACGAACTTTTGTTATTACCTTATAATCTACTAACCCTTCTAAGATAGGTACCTATAGTTAACGATAGGAGGCCTGTTATAATAAGTCTAATTATTTACTAATTATTATAGAAAATTATCTAAGTAGCTCCTAGGTCTAATATAAGCTTTTAAAAGAGCCTTTTTAGTACTATTACCTCTTTACTTATATACTCGAGTACAAGTAGCTTAGCTTTAGTAGTAGAAGTAGTTACTATAGCTTATTATACTACCTTCTATATTACTACTTTACTAAAGAGTATTATAATATAGCTATAAGATAAGTAATATATTACTAGATTATTAGTAAATAACGCGTCTCTATATATAAGTAGCTTAGTACCTTAATTACTAGCTATCTTACTACTTACTATACTAGACTAATAAGTACTAAGTTTTATATAAGTAAATAATAACTTAGTTTACTACTTTAAGATACTTTTAGCTTAGATTTATAAGATATTAAGAGAGCTTAGTAGCTATAAATATAACGTCTAGTTATACTATTATTACTATATACAAGATAGATCCTACTTACTCTTAGTAGTCTTTAATTTTACGCTTTAAGGCCTCTTCTTTACTTAGCTATAGCTCTTCTACTAGTAATAAAGTTATTAGAAAGCTTATAGAGCTTATAAGATTAAACTTTTTTACTATCTTATTAATATACTTATTATAGACAAGTATAATAGTTCTATTTAGCTAACTCTATATTACTTATATACCTAGAAACTAGCTTACTAGGCCTTTATCTTCTATATTATACGCTCGTTTAATTCTTTTAATAATTTAGTAAGCTTCTAATTAGTAGATTTTATAATATATTACTAATATATTATTAATATAGAAGAGAAAGAGTATTTTACGCTCTTTATTATAGAATAAGTATAGCTCTTCTTTTAAGACTATAAGACTAGCTTATTTAAGTGTTTTTAAGAGCTCTTTATACTAAAAGAGTAGTAAGTCTTTAAGGCTATATAGCGCTTAATTAAGCTTAACGTACTTACTAGCTACTTTAAACCTATCTAAGAGCTTATAAATAACTACTAGTTAATAATCTCTATATATATAGAGGAAAGCTCTAATAACGTTATACTAAGCTACTTCTAAGTTAAACTTAGCTATAATTACTATTATAGTTTAAAACGAGCGCGCTACTAACGTAGTAGCGTAAGTTAATTATATTAAATTAATTATTTAGAAGTCTCTACGTACTATAATCTAAGCTTTATACTTAAAAAAGTAGCTATTTTAGTTAAGTTTATATATAAAAACCTACTTTAGAGGTAGTAGCTAATTACTTAATTATAAGCGCTCTATCTCTTTCTAGGTACTAGCTACTAGTAGCGTATTAATCTCTTTCTAAGCTACTTATTTAAAGAGCTACCTATATAAGTACGTATATAGGTACTTTTAATTCTATAGTAGTAGTAGTAGCTTATCTTAATATAGATAAGCTTATAGCTATAGCTATAGCTTAAGCTAAGTAGCTACTATAATTATAGCGTTTACTATAGTAAGCTCTATATTTAGGTTATAGTCTATTAGTACTTATAGGAGTAGCTTATCTAGTATACTACTCTATTTACTCTACTTAGGTTTATATAATAATAAGTAAGTGCTTAAGCTTCTAGTACTATTATCTAGCTTATTATTTTAGAGTCTTTAGCTTAATTACGTTAGTACTAGCTATTACTAGTATATATACTACTAATAAGCTTTAACTATATTATTTAGAGCTATATAAGATATAGCTACTTAATAAAAAATAGTATCTACTTTATTTAGAGCTATAGAA